>LOJH01019252.1:0-21323 GCA_001685095.1 Ellobius talpinus | reverse complement strand
AGAAAATGCAGGCACAGGTTTAAAAAATGTATGTTGCGGGGACAGTTGACAGATTACTGCTTGTGGAACTCAATTTTACAACCCCAGGTATCACTGGCTCCAAGACAAACAGTTGATCAACCTTTTTCTGTCCTTGTAAGTCCGTACCCAGGTGACCATGTTCAAGCAAGCAGAAAGTTGATTTAAACCTCATAATGACATCAGTTTTAAGCCATCATCTCTCGGATAAAAAAGAATTGTGTTGTAGTTCAAATGTGACTGAACGCTCTTGGGCCACTTTGCAGAGGAGGCTGGGGAGACTGAAGTGAGCTCCTGCTTCATGAGAGACAGCATTAACTGTGGTCCCTTTATACCCAGCGCCCAATGCCACCCATACCAGCATTTACACGCATGCCATCTCGGGCACACATGCAGACACCCCTTAGACTCTACATATGCCTTTCCTAACGTTGCAGGCGCTAATAGTTACAGCAGACTGCTCAGCATATCCATCAATGCCGCAGCCGGCGCGCTGCCGACGGGGTCTCTGATGTGCCACTGCAGAGATTACACTGCATGCATCAGCACATTCATTTCTCTCACATTACACATGAGCTTGTCTTGTCATTGCCCAATTGCCCTCTTTTCGGACAGCTTAACTGATGTACTGTAACAATGAACCTTAGTGAGCAAACTTAATAGTACAGGAACTGTGGGAAAAGACGAGAGCGAGTGAAGCCCAAGTCCAGTGGGTGTGTCAGAACAGCCTTCCATGTTTCCAACAATAAACCAGAGGGTGTAATTAATGCAGGTTATAACATTATGCAAGCACAAAAAATGCATTAGCCAGAGTGTCCTTCCTTTGCCCTGTGTTCAGCTCCCACTTCTTCCTACCAGATGGCAATGGAGGAGATGCCTCTCAGATGCCAAGCAGCTCAGTAGACAAGGCGAGGACAGGTGGGAGGGCAGGAGGAAGTGAAAGGAGTGAAGAGCCACAGTCTTAGCATTAAAAGCAAAGAAAAACAACAACAAAACCCCTAAGGGACAGATGTTGGGTGTGGTTGACTCGGGAGACAAAACCCAAATAGACATGCCTCACTGGCTCCATGCAGCACCAAAAATTTCTAGACAAACAACTGCTTCTGCAGCATTACAAAAGAGACCCATCATTCTCACCCAGCTTCAGAAGGCAAATGAATCTAGTGTCTTCCTAAGGCAAATCCTAGGAAGGCGTAGCTTCCATCTATCCAGTAGCAAATCCAGATCCACTAACAGCAAGAAGAACTGCGGGCCTTAAGGATGTGGAATCTGCAGTACCACACACAGCTATTCTTGTGTATTTGTAGGATCCCACAGTGAATATCATGGAGCAAGGATGCTCAAATCCCTCATAGAAAAAGATATATGTCAGACTGGGTCTTGGTACACACCTAAATTCTCAGCTGTTGCTCAGGAGACTGAGACAGGAGTTGGAGGCCAGCCTTGGGTTACAAAGCGAGAGATTCTGTCTGGAAAGAAAGACAGGCAAAATGGAATGGAGGAAGGAAGAAAGGAAAGAAAAGAGAGGAGAGGATGCGACGGTATCTGAAAGAACCCATGAACACCCTATTTAGATTTAAATCAGCCTTACATTGATTATGGTACTCAATACTATGTGAATAATTAAACCACTGCTATCTCTGACTACTGGCAGAATAGCAAGCAAGACATCTGTCCATGTTCAGCACAGATATCAGTATGGCTTCTTTTCTTTCAGTATGTACTTGCGAGAGTCTGAGAATGTGGACTGGTCGTGCATAGGACAATGGGTATTTGGGACAAGGGAACTGGCCTTGCTCACAGTCATGGCCTTCCGACATCCTTCCCCTCCCCCTTCCCTTTTTAGTCTTGAGTAAATCAGAGCTGCTTATACCCACAGGGTCTCCTAAGAACACCTACAGATTCCCTTTGTCTCTGATGCCAGCAACTTTCAAAGACGATTAAAGGTATCTTATCTATTAAGCATTGACACTTTTCAGGGCTGGAGAGATGGCTCATTGGTTAAAAGCACTGACTTTTTCCCATAGGACTCGGGTTAGATTCCCAGCACACATATGAGGGCTCACAGCCATCTGTAACTCCAGTTCCCAAAGACCTGACACACTCTTCTGGCATCCATAGGCACTGCATTCACATGATGCATAGACATACATGCAGGCAAAACATCCATACACACAAATAAAGAATTAAAGACAAAACAAACAAACAAAAAGCAAGCAAGCAAACGAAAAACACCAAAAATCCTTAATACTTTTCAAGGAATCAAAATTTATTAAAAAAAAAACTTTAAAAGAAGGAAGGAAGGAAACGAAAAGAAAGAAACTGAAAAAACTGGAAATAAGTGCTCAATTCATTAGCTAAAATCAGCAGAAAAATATAAAAAAGAAACAGAAACAGAAAAAAAAATATTCCGCTAATTTTCAGAAACCAGACTGATTTTATTAACATTTATGGTGGACATAAAGTTGATAGTGTGCCTAAATATTTAAAAACTGGGCTGCCTAGTTAAGGCATCTCTCCCAGAGGCCCTGGGTTCCATTCCTAACACGCACAAGGCAGCTTACAATTGTCTAATTCCAGTCCCAGAAGATCTAATGCCTTCTTCTGGCCTCTACATGAATCAGGCACACACGGTGCATAGCTATACATGCAAATAAAAATGCAATAATAAATAGTTTTAAATGGTGTTTATATAAAAATATTACTAAGATTTAAATGAGGAGCCCAGAATCATGGACTCAGAAGGTGGAGGCAGGAGGATTGTGAATTCCAGGTTAGCCTGAGTTATGTCAGAAATCCTATCAGAGAGGGAGAAGAGAAGGAGCCAGGGAGTGAAGGAGAAAGGGAAGGAGGGAAGAAGAGAAGGGGTGTATGTTCAGAGACGAGAAAGGAAGAAGGAAGGAAAAAAGGAACTTTGCATGTTGCAAAACATGTTTTTAATATGTATGATTTAAAAAGTATGCTTCAAGAACATTGGGAACCGAAATGCCAAAGGACTACATTGAAACATTTAGTAAGAGCAAGGAACATTAGTTCTCCCTTTCCCCAACACTGCAACTCTGCCCCTGTGAGCATTCAGGTCCTTGACTCTTCCTCCCGACACCAGCAGGCACTGCAAGCACCCATCTCCTTTTGTGGTTGTTTGCTAATGCTTCACTGTGCATGTTCTGGGTAAGCATTTCTCTGCATTCCACACAGGTAGAGATCAAGAAACACCCCATCCCCTCTCCCCACCGTCTCCACTGAGCTGCTTCCCCAGTAATGGATGCATACCTTGAGCAAGAGGTTGGAGGGGAAGGGCAGGCTGCCCGGGCTGAATTGTTAGAAGGCCTTGGCGCTGCAGAGACAGGAGGTGCTGCTGCTGCAGCTGCTGCATCTGTAGAAGCTGCTGCTGGAAAGCCAACTGCTGGGTAGCCACCTGCTGTTGCTGCAAGAAACAGTGAGGGGCAGAAATGAGATGGCCACTTTCCAATGAAGGTTAAAAGTGTGCATGTTTCAAAACTCGCCACCACCTTCAAAACCCTGAGGACTGCAACCTGAGCTCAGTGGAGGACTCAATGTCAAGGTTTAAAAGGGACACAATGTACCATGTCTGAAGACAGGTAAGGGGGGCTCTGTGTTAATGCTTCTGCTGCCTGCCCCCCTATGGAAAGGATTCTTGTGACAAGCCTGCTTTCCTGACAGTAGGAATAGCATGACTTCTGCAGTCAAGGCATGAACTTTTGAGACTTTGAAATCTGTAATTATTCACACTAGAAGGGAGATTCCATCCTTCTAGTATGCAAGGATTTGAACCCTAAACTCTTGAGGTGTAAAAGAACAAGATGCCTCCCTCCCTGCCTGCACCGGCAAGGGCCTTTCACTACTGTTTATCACTTCTGACATAAATAAATGAGAAAAAAATCAGACCTTTGAAGAAGAAAAACTTCATCTAATATTGTTAATTAGCCATGACAAATGATGAAATAACATTGTAAATCTTTCATAGAAACAGCCACTAGATTTTAATTACGAACATTCATAATTTAGCAAACAACATCATCCTCCACCATGAACATTTAATGTGAACAGGCACTCCAAACTTTAGCTCCTTTGGTTGGCTTGAGTTTCAACCTCCAAGTTGTCCCGAGTCTCCCGCCCACTTTGTTCTTGAAAGGAGGGGCTTTAAGATATGATAAATATCTCTGTTGACTGGACAATGACAGGAGGAAAACTTTTGTTGTGTAAAACATCAATACATCATTCCTGTGTTTAGCAGGCTTTACCCCAGCCAAAAAAAATTAATGTAGATTTCCTCAGTAATTATCTGAGTGATAGAAAGATAATATGGTGCAGGAATACAATAAATAGAAGGAAATTATCTAATATCCTAAATCTGCGAGGAATCATATCGAGGTGGAGGTCTTGGCTACACTATAGCTAACAATTAGAAAGGAAAAAAATTAACCCTTTCCAAACTGAATCCAAATATATGTGTGTATGTGTATGTATATCTACGTACATATGTATACATATATATCTTTAAGGAACACACAAGAGCTCTTTTTTAATTCTAAATATTATTTCAAAGGACAGCAACACTTTTGCGACTGAGATGATGACCCAGTGTTTTTAGACCCTGCTTCGCTTAATAACGATACTTTACAAACAACTGCATTTACTTTAACCTAACACATGACCTTGATCTGATATGGCCATAAAATGGTGTGTGCACCGCGACCTTCTGATGCAAAGTTCAAAGGATGAGAAAAATGGTGGTTTCCTTTTGGCCTCTGTGTAGTTTATTTTACAGTTAAAAGAAAAAAATAAGGAAAAAAAAGCCATCATCCTCATATTAGTAACCAATTTCAGACTTACCACCATGCCACTGAGAAAGTTAATTGAGTTTCACTCCGGAAAAACAAATTCTATATCACTAACAACAAAAATTTAAATAAATTTAAATGAAAAAGCCAGTACTTTCATTTTAAGAACAGCATGCAGAAAATGATCCAATTGTTTTTACCCCTTCCCAAGTTACCACATTAATGTGAAACCCAGTGATAGTTATATTCGTGTCAAAAGGATTTTTTCACTTCTTCAACAGATATTAACTCAAGACATTAAAAAAGGGGGATACAAACACAGTCAAAGACTGGGGAATTAGCCCCTGTTAAAGTCAAATATAAAAGGGGGTGGAGGCTAGGGTGGGTGCTTCCTGTCTTACTGTAAATGAATGTTTAAAAACTGTGTATTTATATAAAATGACTGATGCCTTTTTCTGTTGTCTGTGGCCATCCCTAGGCAAGGCCCATGAAAGCTGTCCACGTTTGAAAAGCCAGGATATAAAAGTATACAAGGCCCATTGTCCCGAGAAGAATTTAAAAGCAACATTGGTTGCCAAACCGTGCTCCCCACCCAGTTACCAAACACAGGATACGAGGCCGTTTGTTTACTTCTCACAGTTGAATGCACACAAAAAAGGTCTTTGCACAGTCCCCGGACAGGTCAGCAGGCAGGGTTAAAATGCTCAAATGCCTTGATAAACCTTGCATTTCGGGTCCCCTCCCCAGAGCTACAGTCAAAGGTCTGTTTTCCTTTCTTTGGCTACTCCCTACTGCCTAACATAAACTGTCATAACTGGCCAGGACAAACGGCCCTTTTAAAACAATCGGCTTAGCCACCTCACCAAGCAGGATGGCACTCCCCACATACGCCCAGCTGGATTTTAAGACGAATTCTCCCATCTACTTTCCAAAGTACCCTGAGTCCAGGACCCGGGAGCTGTGCCTCCATGGTATCCTTGCCTCCATCTCTGACACCATCAACACCTATATCCAAAGGAACATCTTGAAAGTCAAACTTCCCCAGGGGGTATCAGGAAAAGACAGAAAATGCACTGTGCTCTGGCTACAAGTTCAGATAGTCCAAAAAAAAAAGTTTGGAGGGGGTGAAGTACCTGAAGGCAGAAATGGTGTGCCTTTAACAACAGTCCATTCCATAAAGGAATATATTGGCTCTGCCTGCCAATGTCTCTGTTCAAACCTTGCCAAAATTATCACTGCCATGTCATACCACAGCTGCCACCATGTGACTCTTTCATGGTAGCACAGGAGGGACCATCACCTGCATGGTGATCTGGGGACACAAGCCCACAACGTCACAGAGAAGCAGGATTTCCTAACAGTCTGGTGGCACCATGAACACACAGTGAAACCCAAGGACACACACTTGTCTGACCCCACCTGTCTGCCTGCCTATAGGTGCACTGAGGCCACATCAAGCCATGGGCCACAATAAGCCTAGAGTCCTCAAGATGCAAACAGCCAAACAAACAAGAACAAAAGCCTACTACAATGCAGGAGCCCCTTTGCCTGTGGACACAGCATGCTCATTTGGCCATTGCTCTCTGCCCAAACTCAGAAGTCACTATCATGTTTATGCTCCCCCAACAACAGCACTTCGGGAACTCTCTTCTACTGGGGGAACTTCCTCCACTCCTCCTCTTTCTGGAGCCCTCACAGCTCATCTGAACTTTCATGTCTTCCCAGCACGCGGATGTGCTTCCCAGACTCTGTCCACAAGACCAAATAAGAGGTTAATAAGAAGTGGCAACGGGAAGGAAGGACACAGCCCCTGGTAACTGATAAGAGTGGCGGTGGCAGCCCTTTCTAGTGCGTCTTCAAATATAGAGTTAAAGATCTTTAAAAAACTAAATTTTGATGCCTTTGAAAAGAAAGAAGCACAAAATAACAACAGGGGGTTATTGCCTGCAAGCCACGGGGGAGAAACTCCATGATTCTTCTTCTCCCTTTTGAAGGCTGTGAGAAATCGGATTCAAAAAAGCAGCGGCAGAAGGGGAAACCTCTTGAGGCTGTAACCATTTCCTGCGATCATGCATAATGTACTTCAAAAGTGGGTTGTTACCAATTCTGTTGATCAATTGCACCTCCTTCGTAGCCCTTCTTTTTTCTGCTGTGTTTACATCTGATGTGACTCAATGACAAGCACTGTCTGAGACTGTGAAACAGGCCTGTCATGTTGATTTATGGGCGCATCAAACCCCAACTTGTCCAAACTGAAGCTCGCAGTTCATTAATTAGAGAGTTGTGACTTTGAAGTCAGCTTTCAGACTGTGGTTTTTAACATTTGGCTTAATTTATATGCTCTTGAATGTGGATCTCTAAGGGGAAAAACTGAAATTCCCTCCTTGTCTTTGAACTTCTTTTGACCGCACAATAATCATTTCTTTGTCCAGAGTGATGCCTGCAATCCCGGAGTCATTAAGGCGCATTGAACTGCCACTGATGAGTAAGCCCCGCTGAATTAGAAAAACAGCCAGGAAAACAAAGCTGAGAGCCTTCTGCGGGGTGATATCTCACAATTACATGCCTTCCCTCCCCGTGCCATTTCCATTTTAATTACTGTTAGTCCTTTAGATTTACATTTTAGACACTTTTTAATCTGTTCCCTTTTTTATTAGAGCAGCGCCTGGTAGCAAGCCACTGTCCTTAAGGTTGTGTCAGCATTTTCATTAATATGCCTCTTCCCTTTACCCCAAAACTGCCCCTGCTCTGCGGGGGGTTTACAAGCAGCCTGCTAAACAGGACTCTGGGGTGAGGAAACTTGGCAGAGCATAGGAAACGTTCCCAATTTGTGCAAAGGGAGGAGCTGGCATGGGGAGAAAAGTCTGGGAAACTCCCATGTGTAAAGCCATCGTACATACTCATGTGAGGGGCAGGGATGTGGAGTCAGTCACCTGGCAAGACGCCCCCACAAGAGCAAAGGAACTAAATGCGGAGGGCTGACAGAGAAGCCAGGAAAGAGGGTAGCACGCTGTCCATGGAATTAGAAATTTTGTGGTCACGAGAGATCCTGAAGCAGAAGCTTTCGGACCACTGTGGAATGTGAAAGGGTGCGAGGATGTCCTAATACCTAGGCAGCTCCCAAAAGTGACACCACCTCGGACTCATGGAGCACACAGAAGGCTTAGTGGGGACGAACCCCCTGGGAAAGTCTCAGGGTGTTCGGATCTCCAAGTATCACCTGCGTGGGCAGTGCAGCCAAATGCAGCACATTAGGAATGCTATAAAGACACAGAAGGAAATGCAGTGCAGTATTTGCCTGTTTGCTTTTCCTCAGTTCAGTACAGGTGACCTGAGACCAACTCCCTTAACTCTAAGTCATGCTATCTAGTGCATGCATTAAGCAATTAGGACATGCTCAACATGCAAACGGTCAAATGAAGATGGGCATGTTTAATCACACTCTAAATGTCTTGTTTGCTTGCCTGACACCGCAAGAAGCTAGATGGCCAAGGGAAAAGGCCATTGCCACCTGTCCAAACACTTGAGTTTATCAAACAAACAAACAAACCAATGATTAAATGATTAAAAAAAGAAAAAAAAACAAGTGTGTGTCCTTCTCCAGTTTTGTCCCTCCCCATCCTGGCTGCATGCTGGTCCTCCGCAGTACCACAGGAACCCAGAACACTGCTCCTGAGCCTGTCACCACAGAGCTACACTGTGGTGGTGATGTAAAGTAAGGGATCGAGAAATCTTAGCACAAACAGGACAATAATTCTTGGTCTGAAAGCCGAGAACCGATAGAGTCAGCTGAGTTGGGCAATCATTTAAAAGATGAATGACAGTTTAATAGCCACTAGATAGTCCCCTGAGATCTGTGGTTTGAAAGTAAAATATGCATTGTTGGTACCTCTTTCGGCTGTTTTCCAGCATGTTGCTGTTGGAGGAGTTGAAGCTGCAACTGTTCTTGTTGTTTCTTATAAAATTCTTGAAGCTGCTGCTACAAGAGAGAGAGGAAGGGATGGTAAGTAACAGAAGACCAAGGCCCACTGTCCCCATCCACGCCACGCACAAACTGTGATTTGCATCCTTTTATCTGCAAGGGCCTGACCTTTTACTTTGAAACCTGACAATAAATTCCATGGACACTGACTATTCTTGGCATTAAGGTCTGAGGAGTAATCTCAAAAATGAACTGATGAAAAACATACCATTTTCTACACAAATTAATTAAAATAAGGCAAGGGATGACCTTTGATTGTACAACAAAGCCAAGACACCCTTGCAGAGTCTGGTCAGTCTCCAGTGCAGGCTTTCTAAATTACGAGGGGAGGGGCAAGGAGGGTCCCACCCTTGTATCCTTCAATGATGTTGGAAACTTCCTGAGTCTATCCTCACCATTCTCTATCAGTGACTTCTATCCCTGTGGCAGCTAGCCTTATCTGTTGGGTTCAGACTGCCTCTCCAGTCTGAGGATTATGTCCCCAAGACCCAAGGGCAGCCACAAGTTTATCTGAGCATCAGTATGTGCAGAAAATGTAAACTCTGTGCCTTGAAATTAATGAACTCCGAAATGTTTCTTTTGTATGGTCAAGAAAAAAAATTTTTTTTAAGGTAAGCCTTGGAGTTGAAATGGGGACTTCAAGAGCTGTCTATACAAACTGGCTTCCAATGTGCACTTCATGTTGCTTTGATTCACGCCATTCAGAAGCCTCTAAGCTTACCAAATAAGAGCGTAAAGCCATGTAAGTCTGAAAGATTGTTGTTCCCTATCAAGTCCAATCACAGCCCTAATATCAGTCCACAGGGCACTCTCCAGACCCAAGGCCTGGACCTGTGGCATCATTCTGCTCCTTCAGGGGCACAAATGTCACACTTATCATTCGGGGGCCAGGTGGGGTTCTGTGCCATTTAGCCTGACACTGTAATTCTTTCAGAGGGAAAACAGCTGTGTGGATGAAGGAGCACTACGCACCACGCTGTGGGGTTCTGGGTCCTGCGGAGCAGGCAGGAGGAGGACAATTACCTGTTGAAGCATGAGGGCCTGCTGCTGCTGGAGGAGAACCTGGAGCTGCTGGGGGCTCAGCACTTGCTGCTGGAGGATCTGCTGCATTTGCTGGGGAGTGATAACCTGGGGTGTCATCATAGCCACTGACACGGGGACCTAGAACATTAATGAAGGGTAAGTAGGGAGCCAGGAAGAGACACACCCTCAGCCTCCCAGGTGAAGAGATACAGCCGCAGATCCTATATTAACCCTTGTGGAATTAGCAGTATCAATTTTACTGTGATGTTGCTGCTAAGTACCAAACTCAGGAGATCAGAGATGCCAGGCAAGTCAAGAAATGGAAAAGAAAATCGTGCACCCCGGGTGGTTTCACGAGCAGAGAAGGAGGCACACCTTAACAAATGCTCTCAGGATCAGGGCAGACCCACCCTTCCTCACAACAGATCTCTACCTTAAGAAATGCTCTCAGGATCAGGGCAGACCCACCTTTCCTCACAACAGATCTCTACCTTAACAAATGCTCTCAGGATCAGGACAGACCCACCCTTCTTCACAACAGATCTCTACCTTAACAAATGCTCTCAAGATCAGGCAGACCTATCCTTCCTCACAACAGATCTCTAGTCAAATGAGCTGTGAGAAAGTTAACCTAGACTTCAGTTTTGTTTTAAGGAGGACATTAAGGAGGAACAAACAGTTTTGCAGCTGCAGCTGGTACAACCCACTTCCCTCTGGACAGTGATTTTCAGACTCATCCAGGATGCTCAGGAGGTACAGAGGAGGGCGGTGGGGAAAGAATCGGGGACACATCTTCTGAACTTAAAACGCGGCCCCTTCCTAGGACGCCTTTTACCCTTCCTTATTCACCCAGCATACAGATGTCTCAATTCTTTCATATTACGTGTGATACCAGTAAAAGCCGCTTTCCATGACATTTCAGTGACAAACAGCTACAGTGATGAACTTGATAGCATTTCGTATTTGCAACTGTTAACACGTTTCTGCACGGGCATCTCTGCAAGGAACCTGCACACTGTATCTGAAAGGATGATGTCTTGTTCAGATAAAACACTGACATTAAAATGACAGGCTGTCTTGGCCAAGGTTACACAAATTGTATTCAAGCGGATACCTAATGACAATGCTGCGAATTCTGCGAGCTTTCTAGAATGTAATTTAGCTATTCAAAATAATCACTGCACTTGTGTTTAATTTTCAGACTACATGAGAACCATTTTGTCAGTCCCCGTAATCCAAGAAGACTACTTCATGAAAAATCACCCCCCATGAAAAGAAAAAAAAAATAAAAAAAGACAAGAGCCAAGTGTCTAAGAGTAATATTTAAGCATCTTACTTTTCTTTGGTTTTTTTAGCAAATGTGCCAGCAAGAAGCTAGAAGCTGTAAAGGCTATATACTTTGTTCAAAAGGGTCTGCTGTCATCTCATGTATTACAATAAAAGGTAATAATATGTTTTGCACTTTGCCTGTGTGCCACTTTAAAAAAAATCCTGCAGACAATAGCTGATCAAAAGATAAAAGAATTTAAAAAAAATCTTTCGGAGGAACAGTAAGCAAAAGAGAGAAACGGAGTGTTAATTTTATGTAACATAATGTCTTAATATGCAGTTTATCTTGACTTTTTCACATGGCTTGCCCTGTCATTTGCATAGCGAGCTCTCATTCCTAATTTCACACTCATTATGCACTGATGTCCCGATTTCTCAGCATCACTAATTTTGATGAACTAAAAATGGTTCCTGAAGGTCAGATTCACATACAGTGAGCATCCTCTATTGTTGTTGTGGCAAGTTGTGTGTTGGGGTGAGGTTGGGGGGAAATTCAGGTGCAAGTTTCATATGTTTAGAAAACACTCGCTAGAATCCTCAAAAAATTTCATTAACTCAACTCAGGGAGGTCATCCATGAATTCTTCCTATTGCAGTGGTCTTTTAAGTGTAGATGTAGTTACACTGTAATTTAAAACAGATGGGCATGTCTGAATATTTTTATATGCAAAAAGGGACAGATGTATATGAATGGATAAATTATCCTTTTAAAAAGATAATTCGCAGCATGAAATATCAGCAAGGATTGGAACACTGAACTTGCGTACAGTCTAGGGCAAACGCCAAGAAGACTTTATCAAAACATCTAACCATCTACGCTCTAATTCCAATTAGTTGATCTTGTCTTCATGCAGAAGAAACTTTCTGAATTTTAAAATATGCACTGGGTGCCAATCGTGATCTTTGGAGCTCCTCAAGTCAACATATCACAAAAGAAGTTTACTATTCCTTGAGAGTCGCATGGCCATATAGGAGGCTCCCCGAAGCAAACAAAGGAGCCACGATGAAGGTTTCTTTTTCTCTCTGCATTTCTTGGATGGCGTACAACACAAATAGGCGTGAGCCAAAAGTCTAATGGCGATGGACAGGAAAACAGACAGGAACAGGGTGGTGTAAAATCTGAGCTGGTGATGAGCATGAACCTAGAGAACAGTGGCAGAGAAACAGCACAGAAACAATCCCTTCATCGTCATTCCTAAAAGTGGTCTGGAGCCCCTGAAAAGGGACACAGGTAAATTTAGGGGGCTGATGGAAACACTATGGGGGAGGCACATAGATTCACGAATGTCAAATCTCTTCTAACTGGATAAAGAGGTTATTCTATAGTCTGTTATACTTTAGTAAAGTTGATTTAAATCATTGTAGGCAATATGTATATTTTGCTGATTTTTTTAAATCATATATTTTAAAAAGCATCTTAATTTTAAGCCTGGTAAAATAGTATGTGGCTTTTTAAACGAGAAATACCCTGGCCCTTTGACTGTCAACAAAAAAAGGTGATCAGGGAAAGACTGACAGGTCCAGGTAATTTTCAAATCCTTGCAGAGAGCCCATGGTCTCCTTTTCCCACAGTTACTTCTTCATTGTTGGCAGTCGAACTGCAGAACAGTAGAATGAACTTGACTCTCCCCTGCTTGTTCCCTTTGGACACTTTGATGGAGGGTCTGATGAGTAATAAAACGCTTCAAGCAGCAGGCGCAGCTCAGCCAGGGCCAGGCTCAAGAAGCCTGAGTAACCCTCCCAACTAGTGGAGCGGTCCCTGAGTAATCAGAAGTGGGCCATTATATCCTGATGGCTTGAACTTTGCTTTTACTATCTGAAACCACAGTTTCACACCAGTTACTTCCCAGCCACCAAAGTAGGCCAGGGAGCTTCATTTACAAATGCAGTAAAACAGATTTTGGTAGCTAGTGGTCCCCCCACCCTGCTCCCCACACCACACACACACACACACACACACACATACACACACATACACACACACACCCCTCAAGTTACTGCTCCCGTATATCAGAACAAGAGGTTGTAGCAAGGTTTCACAAAAAGTAGAAAAGAAATGAGTGAGAGAGGAAAAAAAAATCAGAGCATAGTTTAAGGTTTTAAATAGTTAAGAATTATGGCCTATATATCCACTCCCTTAATTCCCAGTGTCCAGCTTTCTCATGTAGCTAGTCCCTACTAATACTAGGAATCAAAGGGCACGCAGTACCAGTGAGAGGCTATTACAGCCCACACTTTATTACCCATTACTACTGAGGTCATTAACAGCAAGAGTGATTGTCGCAGCCCTCACCTATTGATCACTGTAACTGCTATCATTTAATCCTGTGTTGAATGTCTGGAAAGCAGCTAAAGGCACACGAGAGAGAGTGGGTTAGCGTTGAGAAATATGGCCAAAGCTTAGAAATTGCACTTTGATTCATAAAATCTAGCCAGTGGTTTAAATCAATAGCATTTAAAACAGTCATGTGAGTTTTGAACTACAGCCGTCTAATATTTATAGGACCCTCATTGAGAACGTTCCATGAAAACTAAACTTTGTCGTCCCCCCCCTCCACCAGCCCCAACACCCACCTCACCCTCCTGGACATAAAAATTCATTTCTGATGCTAAGAGTAGCTACAAGGGCTTTTGTCTTATCTGGGAGTTGAAGCTTATTCTTGATTTTTCCCCCCTCAGAAGACAATTTAAATATAAGGCAAGGAAAACATAAAAACTGAGCCTGTGCTACAGCTAAGTTAACTGTTTGCGTGTACAGACTGAGTGTGCTGCATGGGGCTGTATGAGCTCACAATGAATCACGGGAGGCAACTTATGAAAACCTAGAATGATTCTGTCTAGCTGCCTTCAGGGATCAGAAATTCGAATAAAACTTCTGGCAGACATTTAAAGAGTGCTAGCCTTAAAATATTGCCCTTAAACACACATATGCACCTACAGTTGACACTCCTTATTTGAGCTTCCAGGGGATATCACAAATTTAAAAAAAAAAAGTAAAAACAGTGCAGGCTATGTTGACTGATACCAGTGGGGTGTGGCCCGACCCAGGTGCACACAAACCCTCCTGAATGGCAGAAACACAGCCATGCTTGGCCATCTGAACGTGGCTAGTATGGGCCTGCTGCTGCTTAAATACCAGCAACTGGGGGAGCATCTTTCGCACCAGCAACTGCTGGTGAAGGCTCAGTCACTTCTGGCATTGTTTTCTTTCTCTCCAAGAGGACTCTGTGTTGCAGACTATTGAACAATGCACTCTGCTTTCTTGTTTCTCCTTCTTTAAAGTGGTGGAAGGTGGGCAAAGGGGAAGAGGGGTCCCGAAATTTCAAAAGCAAACAAACAAACAAAAAAAAAAACACTCATAGAAACAATACTTGGTACTAACCTAGGAGACAATTGAAGGAATTGGGTGGGAGGCGAGATGACACAACATAAATACTGAAAATAACGTGTCACCATTGCTTTCTCTCCCTCTCCTTTACACTGAAGTTAACTACAAGGAACCTCTGCCCAGCACAAATAAATACACATAGACTATGTCCATTCACATCCTCTCAAAATGACTATGTACACAAATCATTTAACTGAGATGGTCAAAATGCAGCATCACACTTCATTTTCAGTAATTATCTATTTTTTTCATTAAATTATTTCCAAAGAATTATTTGGAAACTGCTTTTTGAGCACTGATCACTCACGAGCTACATGTATGCACCAGAAACTCATCTGCCTTCCATCCTGTAAGCTGTGTTTGGGTGGCAACTGAAGCAAGCGGATAGGCAGTGTCACCCAGTCAGCCACAGAACGAGAGCAAAACAAATTCAATTGAAGGCTCTGGAATGTCAAAACAAAAGCAAACTAAGAAAATGGCTCTATTTTAAGAAAAAAGGAATTATGCCCAATTTTCTAGGATCATAAGGAAGCTAGCTTGTATTTGTACCAGCAACCACCTGGGAAAATATATGCCTTTTTACAAAATTAATAACCAACAACTACAACAGACAGATCAGCAGACAAAAAAAAAGAAGGCAGCGGGCTTCTATTCTCCGTGTCACTAAAAAAATTAAAAAAACCAAACAAACAAACACTCTAAAACTTAAATCAAGTACCACGCAGCTGTATCACAAAGTGGGGGGAAATGCATTTCTGACATAATATTTCTGTCTTAAAAAAAAGATATGGTATTCATGTGGAAAGTATAATTCTCTCTCATTGTGAAATGCTGCTTTTTGTATAACTCTTTTAGACTTAGCTATTTTGCCACAATACTGTACAAAGCATTAAGGCAGGTAATGGTTATTATATTAATGCAAAATCATCTAAGTAGTCACTCATCAGCATAACTGTTCTCTCAGTAACAATACAACCACCTATTAAAATTTTAGCAAAAAAAGGAGGCCTCTTTAAAATGCAATTAGCATTTCATTTTTTATCGTTTTGTTTATTACATTCTATCAAAGAGAGGCTATCTTCCTTTCACAAAGAATTGTTAAGGCCAATACTTGCCTGCCAGTCAGGAGTTATTTCCGGTTAGCAACCCCAAGAAGCCATCTCCTGCAAAACTGAGTTCTTATTGTCTTTACATTAAAAACAAATGGTAAAATTCACATTTGTCTACAGCACAGGGAGTGGAGGCTGCCTGTGATTCTCCACCATTTCCCAGTTAGCCAAGGTTACGCCTCTAAGCGCCAACCTAATTGTTTTAGTTCTAATAAATATCAGCTTCATTTGCATAAAAATGTAAAGTTTACATAAATTAAATTGCTTCTCCCATTAGCAATTGTTAAATACAGGAAACAATGGGAGCTGTACATGAAAATAATCACTTGCTAAGAACTGATCTCTTCAACTTCCAAACCACTATTATTATTTGTTACTATTATTTAAATCGAGGAAAATGCCTTCTCTTTCCTTCCTCAATCTCACTTTCCTGTAGGTGGCTGGAAAACTGCTTAGTGTGGGTAAAATATTCTGACATTTCATATTAACAGAAGCAACAAAATCATTAAGTGCTGAGAGCAGGAGATGGAAAGACTAGTCCAGAAAGTTCCTTAAAAAATATCTGACCCACTGACCTTTGACTCCCAAAAGGACAGGGAATAGACTGGTTAAGTTCTCTTGAACTGAAACATTTTTACAAACAATGGCAGAGGCAGAAACTGCATCAACCCAGCTCAGAAACATGCACCATTAAGCAAGCAAGAAAAATCTGAAGATAGTTTTAGATCAATGGTTACTATTACATGGGGAAGAAAATTAAATGTTTATCTTCCCCCTAAAAAAAAAGATTTTTTTTCAAAACTAAGAATTAAGTTGATAATTCTCCTTACTTTAAGATAACTAACCCAGAAAATTTCAGAATAAACACATATTACTAGGGAGCACTGTAAGTGAATTCAAATATACAGGCTGGCCCAAATTAGATTACTCCGAAGTTGACCATGGATTTACCAAGGCGCTACCATTTTCCTTTTACCTGTTCAAGAATTACTTATGCAGTTTCTCACACGTTAACTCCAGCACATTCATCTGACACATCACATTTGAGCCAAGGGGTGCAAATGAGATTCTCATGAGAAAAAACATCAGTTGCTGCTTTGACAATTTCTCCATTCATTGATTTATTTCTAATACGGATAAAAACCCAACCGAAATCTCCCTACATGTGAAAGGTCAAAATATGTTTTTAAAAAGTGCCTTGTAAAATCAAAGCAAATGAGGGACCTGTGAGGACCCGCCTCGCGAAGAAATGTGACAATTAAGAGAGACCCAACAAAAAGCCATCTTCAGGGACAAGAAAGAAAGAAAGAAAGAAAAAGAAAGAAAAAATAAGAAAAAAGAAATTAAGCTGCCACGACCATAACAGGTTAGATGAAAAAAATCAAATTTTAATGTATTCTCCCCTGTGTCATCTTGTTTTGTCAAGACATCAAATAGAATTGGGAAGTACAAAGTAACAAGCCCTTGAGAAATCACAGAAGCTGACCTTTTTGATGTTGTTGATTTACCTTGTTCTCAGTTATTTGAACAATGATGTTTCAGATTTAAGGGCAAGATAAAGCTTAAGAATTAAAACATGATACCGAGGTATTCTAAGAAGCTCACCGGCACACTCAGCCCACACTTTCATTGATTAGTTGCTTTAACCCGATGTGAACATGAGGCCTAACGCACAGGCTTGATACTCATTTTTTTTCCCACTCTAAATTAATTTCCTCCCCAAACAACTGCCAGATTGGAAGGAGGCAGAAAAGGGTATCCCTTTCTATCATCTGAATGGGGATGCCCAGGTTAGCCCTTCCCAGTGAATCAAGGCCCTACAATGTACAGACAGATGTTTAGCAATGGAGGACCTGGGTTGTCTGTGTTAAATCAAAGGCAGTTGTGGGGAACTGAAAGCACAAGACAAGCACTCTGAAATACTCAAACAGTTTTCAAGGAATACCATGCCGCCCCCCTCCCCCCAAAAAAAACTTGCACCAAACAACAGTTTTAGCTTACAAGGTCAAGACTTCCCTCAATTATAACACTACAGTTAAGCACTGAGCTAGACTTCTTGTCCCAAATCTAAACTAGAGGTATAGCTCAACATCTCAATAGCAACCCAAGTGTGAGCCTTCTACAAAATCTTAGGACAATGACACATGCAGAATGACTCGTCTATATAGGCAGATTCTACCAAGACATATACTGAACCAAAAAGATACAGCAGTTAAAAACATCTGTTTTAAAGACACTAAAGGTAAATAAATCAGTGTTTGCAAGCACTAGAAATTATAAAGACCAAGACAGCAAAGAAGGCTATTTGATGGCTGTAACTCCTTGTTACTGACCGCAGAGCTTAACATGCGACACACAGAGAGACACAATGAATGTGTTCAGTCACTCTAACCTTTTCTGGTCAACTGTTGCTACGGTTTTTCCTTGACTGTAAATCACAAGGAACTACCTCAAGGGGCTCGTCACTGATTACTGTTTCCCCAGTTACTCAGAACGTCGTTCTAAGGTTCCCCTTTAGTGATGTCCGTCCACAACGAGACCACATAATAAAATGAATTTCTCCAAGCTTCCTCTTTGCCAATACAAACTGTACTCAAATTTTAGTAGGAGCTGCAAATCTGGCCACCACATTCTCTCCTGATCGTCACAGAAACCCAGTAATTCAAACGCCACTCCCGCCACGACAGAGCTGGACTTTGATTGCTTTTAATTCATCTAGGTTTTAATGTCCCTGTCTCTTGCCATTGTGTGGACGCTGGCTGAAAAGTTGCAGAACTGGTCAGTGTCATAAAGGAGTTTATCTTTCAAGTGACAGCTCCTGACAATGTGCAAATGCAAGCTGCGATGGAGAAGGTTTGTTTTTAAGGTACATTTAACTGCAAACAAAAAAAGAAAGATTTTTTTTCAAATCCACCACTCCTATCGTAAGTAAACTCTAAGTCCTCACAGTTTACCAACTGAGCAAGGTTACGCAACACTGCATGCCTTTAGATGCACTGCTCTAGCCGGTGGAGATTTAATTAAGATCGCAGCCTCTAAAATCCCTGTCAAATGAAAATTCAGAGAAGACAATACTCTATATAGCTTCATGCACAAGGTTGCCATTCCATCCCCGAAAAAAAATATATGAGTTCACCCACGTTTCTATGGCTGCAGACAAAAGTTCACGAATTTTATTTTCTTTTGACACTTAAGTTGTTTTCTATTGTCTGCCATGAGATCATTCTCTTCCAGGGAAGGAGGGGGGGAGAAAACGAGAGTGAGACACACTGCAGAAAATGCAGTTGACATGATTATCTGACATTATCATAGCTTAGCTATGATGTCATCAATTTTCATATAAGCAATCCAAACTCAAAAGTTTCATCTGATGAAATATGTTTATTAAAAAACACAACACAAAAGCCTACCTTCTCTTTCAATTACTTGGGATTAAATCACTGAAAGGCCGTGTTTCTCATTTCTTTAAACGGCCAACTTTCTGTTAGAAAAGCTGCAGATTTGGGAGGAAAGGTAGTTCTTTAGGCAAACTGGCAAATATAAGTCCACTCCTAGCATTCATTCTGTAGAGTCCTTACGGTTGGAAAACAAGGATCTTTGATTCATTTTTATCTCTTCTACACTAGAATTGACCCATGCTAATTTGTCTTGAAGGAAAAAAATGGCTGAGTGGTATTTTACCTAGTCAAATGTATTTTAATTTGCATCATTTTGATATTTGGTTGCTTATGTCATGCCTTCGAAGTGACAGGTGCTTGCAGTCTCACTCCTCACGGCCACTATACAAATAACTGTCTTGCCTGAAAGGGCTAATGCAGTACTAATGAACAATAAATCAACTTTGATTATCAAGTGTCAGCCACAGAGTTCTACCACATCATAGTGACTCTGGCAGCCAATGTCTGGGCAGGCAGTCTGTATTTTGGTTTCATTTTTACACACTTTTCATCGAAATGTGTCAGGCAGCTACAAGGAACCACATAAAATAGAGACTCTCCCCCCCATGCTACAAAATTCCTCGCCTTAATTTGTTTTACTGAGCGGTGAATCTGAAACATCCAAGATAGTCTGCTATTCTTTTAAGCAGCAATAACAGCAACACATCGAATCCTGAAGTAGAATCTTAACCTGATTATGTTCGAGTTCTCTTTGACACTGACAGGAGTTTGTAACACTTTACCACATACACCTTCTTTAACTGCATATGTATATATGTATATATAACACGCATATGCATATATACACATATGTATGCATATATATGTCTTCATGGAAAATATCTCACAAACAAATACACAGAGCAAAAAGGGTCGCCTCGGAAATAAAGAAGTCATTTGCATCTTTAACTGAAAATAAAAAATCAAATCAGCTTTTTACCCTAACTTCCTAATGATAAAATACATGTAGGTAAGGTTCCCCCCCTTAGGCAGATTAGTCACTGATAGTCTGATTCACGTTTCCTGTTATCAGCCTTATTTTTCCCCCAAATGTGTCACTTTCAGAATGTTGGAATCTATTGAAATGAGGTGATTTGCATTTTTAAATGGGCTTGATTAGAACATTTGGTCTGTGTGGACAAGCATGTAACTATTATCAGACATTTTAGTTGCAACCGGAAGGCCTTGAAGGAGTTAACCCAGGGAGGAAGAGACTACATGTGCTGTGTTCTGAAACTACCATCCTTTTCCTAAAGGTCCTCAGCTTCCCATCACCATTCTTGGGAGGGGAAAGAAAAAGTCCCTTGCAGTTCTTAAGAGTTTTGTTAGCTACACTGAAGGCCAGTTCAGACGGGAGTTCACGATGACAAGCCTTCAGCCTCCGGCCCTTCCAACCCAAACCTTGCTCACTACTTTATGAACGTGTCCAAGTAAAGCCACAGTGGATGCAGATCTCCAACCTGCGGGAGTGCAGGGCACAGCATGCCTGCCTGCTGAGGTGCTGGGCTCTCTCCTTCCTTTCCCTCCCTCCTTACCGTGGGTGCGAACTCCTTGTAAATTAACAGCTAAGCTGCAAAGACAGACGCCTGGACAGACAGAAACAAACTACCAGAAGCCAAAGAAACCGCCACACTTGGTTCCACTGAGACGGAAGGGTTTGCTATTTCACACGCTCTGAGAGTGACATTAATCACATACCCCAGATGGATGCCCCCCGAGTGGTGTGGAGGGATGGCACCGAAGGATAGCCAAAAGGGCTTTACCAAAGTGGCTGCGAGCGAAGGCCACACCAGCGGAAAATGAATCGCCAACACCGGGGAAAGAGGCAGAGGGAAAGAGAGAAATACACGCAGGACTTCCTCCAACTCCCAACTCCACTTCACCCAGGAACAGTTTTTAAAAAGAGACAAGAGAGCTTAACAGACAGCGAGGGAGATCTGTGTCCAGGACCCACAGGCCTGACTTCCCACCCTTCTGTTCCTCTCCGCCTCCACTTCCAGAGAGCAACTCCGCTCCAAGTTGATCAACAGCGCCCGGGCTGGGGCTGCCGAGCCTGAGAGTCAAGTTGAAGGCTGCGGGCGCCCCTGCCTTCCCTGGCGAGGTCCCCCGGAACCCTGGGAAGCTGGCAGCGCACAGCCCGGGATGATGGGGTGGGTTGGGGGAGAGGAGGAGGAGGACAAGGAGGAGGAAGCGAAGCGGGGCAAAGACGGAGGAGGACCGGGACCAACCTGAC
>LOJH01019251.1:5698-21324 GCA_001685095.1 Ellobius talpinus | reverse complement strand
ATAGGCAAATGACTATGATAGATAGGTAGGTAGATAGACTAGCCTGAGATGATATCTATTTATTGAAGAAAATCTAAAGGCAAAGTAAAATGAATTAGCATGAGGGGGTGTGAGAACACATGAACACCTGAATTTAAAGGACAATAAAAATTATTGGTCAAACAGAGGAAAAGGAAAATATACCCTCTGACTATTGTCACGTGAGGACAAAGGAAGATTCAAATTCATTCTCTTTTCTAAAACACATGAGAGCTTGGAGAATCAAAAGGCCAGGGGAACTCTGAGGATGAAACTCACCCTACCTGCCATTCAAGCTGCCTGCTCTCAACTCTTCCCTTTCAGACATTGCCATCGTCCAGTAAATAACTATTCTATGAGGAAGCCTCAAGTACCACCTCAAAGAGAAGTTATAACTTCCAAAAGAGCCATTGTCTGACTTTTGTGGATACAATACAAGAAAATAAAAGGAAAGGGAAAAGCTAAGTGAAGAGCACATGCACACAAACACAGATACACACACATACACATATGCACACACGTGCACACACATGCATACACACACATGCATACACACATACATACACACACACCACACACACATGCGTGTGTACACACCACACACACATGCGTGCACACACCACACACATGCACACACATGTGCACACACATGCATACACATGCATACACACATGCACACACATGTGCACACACATGCATACACATGCATACACACATGCACACACACACATGTGCACACATGTGCACACACATGCATACACATGCATGCATGCACACATGCACACACATATGTGCACACACATGCATACACATGCATGCATACACACATGCACACACACATGTGCACACACATGCATACACACACATCACACACATGCACACACCACACACCAGCTAGCAGTCAATAAAACTGGTGAGCATCATTTCTCTTCAGGATCAAAACTTCAAAGAGAATACACTCTCTATGAAGCAAGATCACAAAGGAAAGTTGGAAGAAAAGAACTAGTAAGGTAAGAAAAGGAAGAGAAAAGAGATTATGTGGCAAGGTCCAGAGACAATGTAGAAGAGACAAGAGTAGCAGTACTCACCTCTGGTCCCAGAACTTGGGATGCTCAGATGGGAGGTCCAGAGTTCAAGATCACTCTGGATTACATCATGTAATCATCAAAGTCAGCAAGAAATACATTTTAAGAACCTACTTTGGTAATTAAATAAACAAACAAACAAAATGTCACAAGTGAACTTTTGAGGGTAATGACAAGATCTCCATCTTATTGGGGAGGTGGGAACATTCAAATTTAAAAGAAATGTGTACATTTGTCAAATTCATCCAACTAGCCAGGTTTGATGGTGCTTGGTGCTTACCCAAAATCACAGCACTCAGGAGGCAGAGGCAGAAGGGTCAAGAGTCCAAGGTTAGTGTCCAATGCGTAGTGAGTAAGAAAAAAAACATAAACAAAAATAAACAAACAAAAAACTCTCATCCTACACCTAAAATGAGACACTCAAAATGAGCACATCCAAGGAAGGGCAAACTACTATTTTGAGAATATTCTTTTTTTTTTTAAAGAGATTGAACTTTCCAAGTTCTCAGGAGAAACATGACACATAGATACATAAGAGTGAAGAAAATGCCAGTTTGAAAAATCAAACTGTGGTGAGAGGACAAGAAGGAAAGGAGGGAGCATAAAGGATGGAAGAGAGGAAAGGTGGCTGTCTTGAGAAGTAAGTTCTACAGAAGCCAGGCCAGCCTGAGGCGCTGCAGTCTTCCCGGAAATGAAAATGGGGGTAATGATTTCTCAGTAAGGTGCGCACACCTATTTATTGCAAGTTCATTCATCCTAATATGCTTAGCCAACGTAGTATTTTTTTAAACAGAGCCCCTAGAGAGCTGTGCAGTTTTTACCGACACTGCCCACAAAGGTGAAGTCCCACCAGAGCTGACACTTTTTCCTGCTTTGCTCTAACAGGAGTGTGTATAAACAATCCGTGCCCTCCATAGAAAATAGTTACAGCCATCTTAGATTCTCCATCTCTTGAGCCAAACTTAGCGTCTAACAAGGCTACATTCTAAACCCAGAAAGAGTAAAAGAGGGGCGAGGAGGAGAGGAATTGTCTCAGAATATTCTGACTCCACATCCCAGAAACTCCATCACCTGCAAAGAGAAGAGTCACTTGTGTGGATGCTGCTATGTCCCATCCATAACCTCTCGCTGCTCGTGCTTCTCGGGTGGGCCTGCCACTTACTACTCCAAGCCCTGGGACAATGCTCGAGAACTCATTCTGGCCTCAGGAGCATGCCCTTCTCAAAGGAGCAGGGCAGACTGTCATGTGTTACAGTCTGAAGGACAAGCGTTTAGTCAGTGAAGGACCAGGCTGGACGGGTGAGTAACCCAGATCTGCCCTTGGATGGGTAGATGTGTCTAGAGCAGTCTTCTGGAGGTTCCTAGTGGAAGCAGCCCTCCTGTTGATCACTTCCCCCTTTGATTTCCTGTCTTACTATCTTCTTCTTCCCTTCTAGTACCACCTGAGTGACCTCACAAAGCAACTATCATCTCTAAAATCTTCGTGTCAAGGGCTGACCTATTATTGTAGGATCCTGTCCATGGGACATCTATGCCACAACCCCTCCCCCAAGACTCAAAGAACAGCTCAGGACAGGGAGCAGAAAGACTGAAGAGCCAGAAGTCAGGGAGAACTCGGACAAAGCTGACTTCTGGACATGGTAGTACCCCTGAATGCATGAATTCATAGCAGATGTGATTGCCTACGTAAGAGCAAGCCAATCAACTTTCAAACCTCTGCTAGGATGAAGCTTCAGCATCAGGAGCAAAGAAATATGACCAGAAATTAATAAAAACACACTAAGATGAAACCCAAGTCAAAAAGGTTGGGTCATCCCAACTAACAAAAAGACTGTGTAAAAACCTATAGAATAAAGCAGCAGGAACACTCAGGATCAAAAGACAAGGCTTAAAGTATATGTGCTATTAAAGTAGAAAGAATAAAAAGATAAAAAATACTTCTAAAACTAAAATATAGAATAATGAATCAAATAAATCTGAGGAAATAAAAAAGTAAATGTAAAAGCAATATTAGCTAGGCATGCTGGTTCCACCGGTAATCCCAAATTTCATGAGACTGATGTAGGAAGGTCTCAAGTTCAAGGCCAGCCTGGGCATATTAGTGAGACTATTTCAAAATACCAAGTAAGAAGAAACTCAGTGGTAGCTCAGTGGTAAATTGTTTGGCATGTGTAAGGTTTGCATTCATTCCTCAGTACTGCAAAAATGAAAACAATTAGCAATCACTTAAAAGCAGGGTCATAACAAGCAAATGAATCTGAAACTGATTTTTTTTTTCTTTGAGATGGGTTCTTTCTGTGTAGGAATTCTCTGTAGACCAGGCTGGCCTCGAACTCAAAGAGATCCACCTGCCTCTGCCTCCTGAGTGATGGATGGGATTAAGGGTGTATGACACCAACAACTGGCTTGAAACCTGATTCTTTAGAAATAATAGTAAAGGACCACAGAGATGACTCAGTGGTAAAAAGCCCGAAGTGCTCCTCCAGAGGACCCAAGTTCAAGTCTCAGCACAGCACGGCAGTTCACAATGCCCTCTTCTTGCCTCTACAGACACCAGACACACAAGTGGTACCCAGACAAACATGCAGGCAAAGTACCCATATACATAAAAATAAATAAACAAAAATTTAAAACTCATTTATAAAAAAAAGAAACAATAATAAAATGGACATGCCATTGGGTATTCTAATAAATAAAAGAAGAAAGCAGAATATATTAAAACATATATTAAATTTCAAAAGATATTGTGGAGACAATAATAAAAGAGATCACGTAAAGGGTCCTAAGACAGCATTTAAATTTCATTTCGAAGACTGTAATGTAACAGGCAATTTCCTAGAAAACTATAATCATATCTGATCCACAAAAAAGGCAAATGTCTAAATATACTTATTTTAAAAGCAATTTACAAAGTAACCAAAGAGTGCCACCTAAAATAAAGAGGAGCCGGACATAAACCTGAAGGGAAATTATCAAACCTTGAGGAGCGATCAATAACTCTGACCACTGCTTAAACTGCCCCATTATTAAGGAACGGTCCTGACTTTTCTTTACAAAGCTGGCTCAACTTTGAAGCCCAAACTTGACGTAGATAGCGTATTACGGAGTAACTCTTACTTATGAATAGTAATGCAAAAACGTTGAATAAAATATCAGCCCTTACATTCTGGCAGCGTGCTAAAAGAATAATATGCCAAGATTTAAGATGCAAAGACCCATCATTAGGACTCACTATAGCCACATGTCAACTTAGAAAAATGATAGAATCATCTTCAAAGACGCTAGTAAAGATTCTGGAAAACACACACACACAGCACTTGGTCTTAGCTGGAAAAAGGACTATTAAAATATTAGGAAGCAGATGCAACTTTAATATGACTTCTACAAACACACATAAAGGAACACTCATCATCATGTATACTAGCAAATTACCGTGACATTCCCATTGAAATCTGGAATAAAATACGATCCACACAGCCACCATACTATTTAGCATTGTTCTGGATGCTTTAGTTAGCTGCATAAGCATGATACTAAAAACTGGGAAGGGAAAGGACAAATAATGATTATTTGTATCTGATATGATTGTGTGACTATGAAATCTAACAAGATCAACAAAAACCTCCAAAAAATAAGAGAATACAATAAAATATTTACATTTTACATAGTGATAACATCTTCCTATTTACAAATATCCTAATTAGAACACATATAGAAAAATTACCCAGAAGTAGGAGTTTTTAAAGGCTAAAATAGGGCTTGGTGTATGGCTTAGCAGAAGAGTACTTGCTCAGCCCACATACCACTCTTGATTCAATCTCCAGAACCTCATAAAAAAACAAAAATAGAAAAATAAGCTTTAAAGGTACAGTATCAACAAAAGGATAACATTAAGGCCTGAAAAGTGGGAAAACTTAGCAAAAAGAACTCTGTCCTTATAAGAAAAATCAAGCATTGTAATGATATCATTTTGTCCTAGGTCAACAACTCCTAGATCTCATATAGCTTCATTAAAATGTCAGCAGGCTATTCTCTGACTGAATGAAGCTCGTCCTAGGGAAATAGAAAGCAAGAATAATTAAAAATAACATGGTCCAGGTGCAGACAGGAAAGAAGAGACTAGAACTGAATCCAGATACCTATGAAACACGCAATGTGATGAGTCCCTGTTCAGTCAGTGGAGAGAAGAGGTTCTTCTCAATGAACGACAGCTGCTGAGTTGTCATAGGATGACCAACCCTGGGTCCTAACTCACTTCTCACCCCTGAGTAAATGCTGACTCAAAGGAATATTGAATAAGACCAAGGATTTAAGTGGTGGAAACACAGGATTAAAAAATAGGACAGAAAAAATAAGTCTCAGGATGCTATAAAACCCAAAATCCACAAAGAAAAATATTTTAGGGGTTGGGAGAGGGAGAAAAAGAGGTGGTGAGAGAGGAGGTTGACCAAAAACTAAGGCTGCATGGAGAAGCCCAACAGAATCTACTCATTTGTGTAAACAGAGACTGCTTGTTTGCTTCCCGGCTGCCCAAACCTGAAAAGTCACACAGAAACTATATTAATTACAACACTGTTTGGTCAATGGCTCAAGCATATTTCTAGCTAGCTCTTACATCTTAAATTAACCCATTTCTATTAATCTGTGTATCACCACAATGCTGTGGCTTTTACTGGGTAAAGTTCCCAGGCATCTGCCTCCTTCGGCAGCTACATGGCGTCTCCTTGACTCTGCCTACTCTCTCTGTATACCTCTTCCAGTCCAGTTATATTCTGCCTTGCCATAGGCCAAAGCAGTTTTATTTATTAACCAATAAGAACAACACATATACAGAAGGACATCCCACATCACATGTGTAAGCTAATTGGAAACTACTTTAAAAATAGATTTAAAGAGAGGTATCCTGTGTCATTGGACAATGTTTCTTCCAGAAGCCATGGTTTTATTTTCAAAGAAAATTCAGGGTCAGATGAGGGATACCTCTCTATGCATTATTGGCCAGGGAAACCCCAATGTCTCCCAAAACAATAGAGACTCTTCACTGCTCTTATTTGCCACTAAGAACCAGAAGGACCAAGATCCTATTGCTGAAGAAGCACATGGTTTGGATATGGGCACAGAGTAATAAAGCTGGAACTGGGCAGGAAACTGTACTCCTGGTTAACTAGCATCCTGAGCACCAGAAGTGCGGGGCAGCTGCTGGAGGGAAGAGCCAACACCAGCCTCCCCCCCCCCGTGGATTCTGCTCATTATCAGTTTGTCACACAGGATGTGACCACCCATGCAACACTGACCTCCTGACTGCTTTCCGATTGGACCTTCAGTCCTGGGGCTGTAAAACTGGTCGGAACTGTGGCTGGGAAGGTCACGGGCCCTGGTGGAGAGCCCGCTGCTTCACTGAATAGACAAGAGGTAAAACTGTCTTTTAAGACTGGCGTTTAGACACAGACCAGTGCTGCTCTCCGGTTTGGTCAAGAAGCTTGTTTCTGCAGTGGGCCATGAATGGTTAACACAGAAACTCACAACTGGTGAGTCTTAAATGAGACTTTTGTACCACCCCTCCCAAGTTCCAAGGAGCATGACAGAAGAGGTGGCAGAAAAATTGTAAGAGCCAGATGTTTGGGAGTAGCGCTATAAAATACTGTCTTCTGGCTATGCACGGCCATTGCAATCATGAGCACACAGCAGCTGTGGCTACATATAAGACCCGTGTAGGAAAAGAATGGGAGAAAAGGAGGATGCAGATTGGCTGGAAAGGAGGGGGTCAGCAGTAGGAGGGAGGTAAGAGAGGGCAAAGGGATTGAACTTGATCATAACACGCTGTATACATGTGTGAAATTATAAAAAAAATTAAAATTTGGTGCTACAAAAATGTTGTGATTTTAAGGCCAAAAAACTGGGAAAGGGTAAATGTGACAGCATATACCAAAATCTCATCTAATATAAAATGTTCTTATAAGTGAGTTAATGAGAAAAGTCCAATTACACCCACAGAGCACACATAATAAATAAGTGGGCATGAAATCCATAAGATGACTCACAGGATGAGTTATTTATAACATGTGCATATGTATCCTTTAAAATATCCAGAACATGACTCATAATTATGGAACTTTAATTAAACCACTTAAGATACAGCATTGTGCTGGGCATAGTGGCACATACCAGCACTCCAGAGGCTGGGGAAGGAGGAGCTAAGTTCAAAGCCAACCTGAGAAAGGTAGTGAAATTTCTGTCTCTGAAGGAGAAGGACAGACGGGAGTCAGCAGGTAGAGTGCTTGCCACACAAATGTGGGCCAGAGTTCAGATCCCCAGTACCAGGTGGCCCTGAGAGCATCCCAGTGCTTGGGTGGTAGAGACAAGGGATTCCCCCAAAGCAAGCTAGGTAGCTAAACTAGCTGGACTGGTGCACCATGGGTTCAAGCAAGAGACCCTATCTCAGTATATGAAGTGGAACAGACATAACCGAGAAAGTCAACTACTTCTTACCTCTGTATACAAGTGCAAACACACTACGCACAGCAAAAAAAAAAAAAAACCCAACACAGACTGTTTTATTTATTTAAAAATTTATGCAATATATTTTGATCATATTCTTTCCCCTCCCTCAACTCCTCCCAGATCCTCCCCACCTCTGTACTCACCCAACTTTGCTTTTGATCTCTCTCAAAAGAAAATATAAAAAACAAAAATCAGAACAAACAATAACCAAAAGAAAAGGCCACTGAGACAAAAAAATTCAAAAAAACCCCAAAAAAACAGAAAATACCAAGTATTGGCAGGAATGTGGAAAAATGAAGGAGTAGAAAGATGGCTCAGAGGCTTAAAGTTCTTGCTCTTTCAGAGGACCTGAGCTGGGTTCTTAGCACCCACACCACCCTGTGACTCCAGTTCCATGGAATCTGATAGCCTCTTCTGCACTTGATGGACATTGCACTCACATGCACAAATCCATACACATATGCACAGAAAGAAAAATAGAGTCATTCTAATATACTAGGAAAAACATGATAAAGCTTGTGTGCTAATGGTAGAAATGCAAAATGGTGCAACGGTTCTCAAAGACAGATGACATTTCCTCAGTTATCAAGAACAGATCACTGCACAACCCAGGAATCCCATTTCTGGCTATATAGCCAAATGCGTTGAAATAAGGCTCCCAAAGAAATATCTGTACACCAATTCACAATAGCCAAAAGATGGAAACAACCCAAGTACCTATCAATAAAGGAATGGACAAATTGAAGTGTGGCACATACAATAGAGTTTTATTCAACCCTAAAAAGAAAAAAAAATAAACCAGGCATATGTTTCAATATAAATGAATTTTGAGGATATTATCTTCAGTAAAATAAGTAATACCAGCAACAAAAAATTATCAAAGCTGTACGATTTCCAAAACTCCCTGCTGCCCTGCTTCCTCAATCTGCATCACTTCATCCTGCCCTCCCTGCCGCCCCATAAGGTTATGTAGTATTTCTTCCAGGAAACCAAAGCTCGGGAAAGTGAAGTAACTTGCTCAGCATCAATAATTGACAGAACTTAGACCTTGGCCCACATCCACAGCTCCAAAGCCTAACACAATCGGGAAGCATTCCTCCTGCACTCCTGCATCCGAGGAGCTGAGCCGTGGGATGTAGAGGAGTGTGGGAAGAAGCAGGTGGGAAATATCGGTTGCTTTTGTTTTGTCAGGGACGTCCACTTCAGAGGATGCACCACCCCTGAGCACGACCCGTCCATGTGAGGTTTCAGGTGAATTAAATCAGCCACGTGTGGCAGCCCCAGGGACGCGGTTGAAGGTCTTATTAGTCATTTTCCCTGTCATCTTGAATTACTGTCATATTAGCTTAATGCAAAACTAACATGATAGAGAAATGTTAGCACATTACAGAACACCCGGTTCGTCAAGTAAGAACTTTATCGCATTACTCTAATGTTTCAAAGAAAGTGGGAACATGAGCATGCCCATGAAAGAGACACTGAATGCCAAGTCCAAGAGAAAACCCCAGTATGGAGCTGGATTGGGGAAGAGAGAAAGAATGAATGAAGCTGCCTTGTTCCAAGGTACCTGATCAACTAAAGATTAAGGGACAAACTAACATATCTTTCGATACAGTCCCAATGAGGATGATGCCTCCCTGTCATTTCCATGAGATTGCCCTTTCCAAAAATCACCTGCCAACAGCAGATCTGAAGGGAACCCATGACAAGGGAAATCTCACCTCTGACCCAAAAAGATTAGCTCTTTAGTTCTTGTATGAAATTGAAGCCTTAGCTGTGGCTGCTGGATTACATCTGCCACTGGGTAAAGGGCCAGGGCTCTTATATTGGGTCTACTTACAGCGTTAGAGGTTCCATTGCTGACTTTTGGGGATTATCAAAGCCCTGGATTTGTACATAAAGTTATATACATACAAATGGTTTGTTTTCCTTGGGAAATTTCTTTAGATTCTTGCAAGTAAAGTCCTTAAAAGCATAAAGGGAAGCCAGGCATCATGGCGCATGATGGTAATCTCAGCCCTTGGGAAGAGGAGGGTTATGAGTTTGAGGCTAGCCTAGGTTACATAATAAGACACTGTTTCATAAACAACATTTCATAGTAGATCAGGAAACATCAAGTTCAAGCAAGATAAGGAATAGCTGGGACCCTGAGTACTAGTCCTAACCGGCCACTGGACCTGCTGGGTGACATTGGCCACATTTGCCTAATACGTGAATTGCATGACTGTGGTGTAAACTTCATAAGATTTTGGTAGGGATCAATGCAACAGTATTTGGAAAGTACTCCCAAAAAGATAAAAAAAATCTTTTTTTTTAAAGTCAGTCATCAATTCTCCTTCAAAAACATTATCGCCAGCTTCCAAGGGAAGAAGCCCTCATGGGTACCTGTGTGCACTACCCTGATTCAGGTTGCCCATGTGCCACCATTCCATCCTCCCAGAAAGGAGCCCCATTGCCACGTGAACTGTCTTGCTTTTCTTTCAGCAATGAACCCTGGGCTTCCTTCACCTCTGAGGACACAGTCATTTCAGTGAACCAAATCCTGCCAGAGTAACCCAGTCTGTGACCCCAAAGCACTTGAGCCGGAGAGACCAAGCCAGTTCTCAAAGTGAGTCCAAGCCAGCAGGAGGATCTGAAGAGAAGATAATGCAGCCCCACTATAAATGTGCCTTTCCCCTTAATTAAAAATCTATTAGCAAATTTCCTGATAGGCTGATGGTATTTACAAATATAAACTAATAGCTGTTTATTCGGATGTTTATACTAAGGCTCAAAACGAGTTTTTCCTTGTAGTGTGATAATTGTTCAGATGGCTTCCTGCTGATTTAATTACTTCAATTAACGAGGATTCTGCAAGAGTTTCCCTTGGCTTTGCTTCTTCTGTGCTGTTATCACTGGGGCCTCATTGATTGTAGCTTGAGGGCCAAGCTGTGTCTGTACCACTCTCTCAGCACCGAGACTGAGAGAGATGTAATCAGTAGAGAGAGGAAGAACACTGAAACCAAACTGCACGCCTTCCCCAGCATAGAGGAGGCTCTGGGCCCCGCATCACTATGTACAGTCTTGTTCAGTTCAAAGGTGCATGTATCCTCCCCCATTGTCACCTCTTGCCTCCATGTCACCACTGACATGTCTTCATCAGGTGAGGCCTGATGGAGATTGCTGCAGCCCAGCAAGGATGCTAAGCCCAGAAATTTCTATGCTTTCTGAATTTTCATTGCTATGATCAATACCTGAGACAGATGACTTTCAAAGGGAATGCTTTACTTTGGCTCAGAATTTCTGAGGCTCAATCTGTGGTCAGCTGGGTGAGGCAGAACATCATGGCAGTGTGTGTGGAGGAGGATCTGATCATCCTATGACACACACGTGTTAGAGATAGGCTCTCAGACCAGGTATAACAGCTAACCATGCCCCTGCTGACCTATTTCCTGTAGGTAGGCCCATCTCCTGCAGATTCCAGAACCTCCCAAAGTAGTTCCACCGACTAGGAACCAAGGACAGCACAAAAGCCAATGGTAGATATCCCATATTCAAACCAACATGCCTAGTGACCTAGTAGCTGTAAAGTATAGCCACCAATTCTGTAACATATGTCCCTTCAAGATCAAATTGCTCTCTCTGACTGTCTCTCTGTCTCTCTGTGTGCATGTATTCTACATGATATTAGCTTCAGTGTTTTGAGACCCTCCATAGAGAGGCTCAAGGTGACAAGGAAGTAAATGTGTCCTCCTTCTGGGAACCAGAGAGGTGAGCCCTTCAGAAGCCATCTTCCAGGTCTAGTCAAAGCTTCCAATGACAGAGACAAGCTAACACCTTGACTATAGCCCCAAGAGAAACTCAGAGGGTGGACCAGCAAACCATGGCTAACCTAGGCACACACAAGGCATCAGCATAGATATTGCCTACCTGTTCGGCATCCTTCGGCCTTACCCGTCAACTCACTCCACTGTTGGGACCACCCAGTGACTTCCAAGCTCCTCCACATGATATGGCTTCCCATCACTGGAGTGGGATGTCTGAGACAGTTAACACAGAGAAAAGCCTTGTTCTGGCTCAGTGTTGAAGGCAGCTTATAATCCATTGGCCCGATTGCTACTGGCTTGCTGTAAAGCAGCCCCTGGTGGCAGAAGCCTGTGAGAGAGCAAAACTGATCAACTCATCAACCAGGGGCCAAAGGGGGAAGAGGGAGGGAGAGGCTGTGGTTCCACAGCTCCTTCATGGAGAAATCCAAGTGACCTAAAGACTTATCTCTAAGTTCCATCTCCTGTCTCCCAGCAATATCACCCTACAGGCCAAACCATTAACACATTAGCCTTTAGGGGACACGTAGCCTAACTACAGCATCCTTGAAGGGACACACAGGCTTTTGTGCGCGCGCACGCACACACACACACACACACACACACACACACACAGAATCCATTTGTTCTGGGAGTGCTTCTTACCCATTAAACACCGGATGCTGAAGAAATAGAAGAGAATCAGACCTGCTATCTAAACTTGAAGGCTTCTCAATCTCCTACCACACCTAGAGAGATTTTGCAGGAAGGTTCCTAGGACTAGACTCAGGAAATCCTTCCCAACAAGAAACAAACAGGAGTGTGAGCCACAAACAGACCATGCAGAAGAGGACTGTGGAACTTCGGGCAATATATTATAGTCTCCTCATGGGCTGCCCAAATTTCAAGCATTAGAGTTGGTGAACGGCTTTAGTGAATTTTGTGGATAAATATTCAAAGCTTTCAAGGGTTTGTGTAAATCACGCCTAGCAGATGCACTTGCTGACGGCGCCATCTCCTGGCAGCTACTAGTGTAGCTCCCAGTAGAAATTAAAAGGCCTAGGACTCAGAAACAGGTCTGGAAGAGACAAGGCATTGCCACATGGTCCCAGAACACAGGTCCCTGTGCAGTGACACTAAGGCCCCAGTTATCCGAAGCTTCTGAGAAAAAAAAAAGTCCCTAAAACAGCCTGACATGAACGAAGCAGAGGAAGGAGGCTGTAAAGAAGATGCACCAAGCTCCCCCTCTTGTTCCACGAAGAAGGGCAGCAGGCCAGGACCCAAAGAAAGGTGAGTGTTCATAGTCTCCCCCAAGATGCTAGTTCCACTGTTTATAACACCTGAGCCATGACACTTGTCACATAAAGGGTATTGCATGGCTTTTTAAAAATTATGTCAGAGGCCGGGTAGTGTTGGTGTACGCCTTTAATCCCAGCACTCCGGAGGGTCTGTGAGTTCGAGGCCAGCCTGGTCTGCAAGAGCTAGTTCCAGGACAGGCACCAAAGCTACAGAGAAACACTGTTTCGAGAAACAAACAACAACAACAAAAAATACAAACAAACATACATACATACACACACATACGTCTGTGTGTGTGGTGTGGTGTGGTGTGTGTGTGTGTGTGATGTTGGAGGCAAATATGCTGTGCTCTCTGTTTTATGTGGTTCCTGGCCTCAAATTCTTAGATATGTGTGCCTGAGTGGGAGTAAATATGGGAAAAGCCAGGAGACTTGAAAGGAGAGGGAAAAGGGGAGGTAGAGGGGGGAAGGGTGGAGGAGGGAAGGGAGGGAAGAAAAAAATGGAGAAAGAGAGAGGGAAAGAAAGCAACTTATTTATTTTTAAATTTAAATTTATATTTTTATGAATATAAATTTTATAAATTTAAATTTATTTATTTATTGCTTAGTTTTGTTTTGGGGTTTGTTTTTTGTTTGGTTGGCTTTTTTGTTTATTTGTTTTTGATTTTTGGTTTGATTCTGTGTAAAAGGCCTTGCTGTCCTGGTTTGTTTGTTTGTTTTTTAATTTTTGGTTTCTCTGTGTAACAGGCCATGCTGTCCTGGAACTAGCTCTGTAGACCACATTGGCCTCAAACTCAGAGATCCACCTGTCTCTGCCTCCAGTGCTGGGATTAAAAGCGTGAGCCACTGCCGCCCAGCTGAAAAAGTGAATTTTTTAAGGGAGGCAAGAGTGGAAAGCTACAGAACAAAGTAGAAGGGAGAATTCTGCCAAGGAAAAGGGACAGCAGAGAAGGGGGGACAGACAGATAAGGGAGACAGACTATGGGACAGAGTTGACCAAAATGAAATCTGTATGAAATCCTATATGGAATCTGCTATTTGTAAGTTAATTTGAAAGACAAAATGAAAATAAAATTCCTTTTAAAAGAAAGAAAATATGCCAAATCTCTATCACTCCCCCTCAAAAAAATGTGTTGAGCAAACATATTTAATGTCATGAAAAGAGTTGAGGTTTTACACTGGGAAATTTCAAAGCAAAGTGTATGAGGGGACAATAGACATCACAGTACTAACTAACAATGTATCGGCAATGGAGAGAGTAATTGATTTTTCTGTAGTCCTGCTTCTAAATGTTTCCAATTTTTCACTAATGAGTATGAACCACTTTTACTGAGAAGGAAAAAGATACTACCCCAAGAGTGGACACTTCTGTACTCCCACCAGCTGTGTGGCAGGTCACTTCCCCTGGCTGTACAGTCAAGGCAGGGAAGACAAGGTCACATTGACAATGATAGCTACAATAGCAATTCCCAGGGGATCTCTTACTACTGAATATAGCGTGGGTAAAGTGCCTAGCACCATTCTGGCACACAGTAAAAGTTAATAGGAACTATTGATATTCTTAATATTATTACTACTAGGGTTAACCTTCCCCCAAAATACACACAGAACACTGACTCATAACCTAAGTAAAAAGATGAAAACAATACATAAGAAATAGCTAATCACACTAGAAAGAAAGTTTAGTGGTAAGACAGACAAGAAGTTACACCCTCAGGCTCCAAGGCCAGGCAAGTGCCTTTGGTTACAAAGGAAAGAGATCCATTCACTGTAGCTCAACCAAGGACTATCCTCAGAGGGGTCTCTCAGAGCCCAAAGGTAAGAACAAAAGCACAGGGGCTTCCCAGAAATCTGAGCTGAGCAACTAAGAAGAGTCAAGAGTCCCCTCCTTCTGTGTCATACAATCCCTCCTTCTTTCAATGAATCCACCACATCCTCTTACATGGGCTGGTAATGGACGTTCCCACACTATCTCCCCTGTGTACAATAGCTGGCCAGCTCAGCTTCAATCTCCCCAATCCAGGCTCCCAAGTGGAGAATGAGATCTGGAGTATCATGTTTCCACAGCAGATCACACAGGTCATCTATCCCTGGCCTCCTAATCTTCTCTGGTTGATCTTCTCTGGTGCAACTGACCTGGCAAAAGGAATCAAGCCATGTTAAATAAAGTATGCCACTGCCGGCATTTGCCCAGATAACAACTAGGTGTACGGCCAGAAAAAAAATACTGACCTTCCTAGGATGGGACTTTCTAGAACAGAGTTTACTGTCTTCTCTTTGTTTTGTGAGGTTTCTTATTCACCCTCATGGACCCGTTCAGTGTTCTGAGTGTTTGATGTTTGACTGTGCTGAAAGAAACATCTTTTTTTTCCCCACAGGTTTGGTTTCTCAGAAAGTAGATGAACATCCTTAATTGTTCAACTGCTCTAACAAAGATGGCACAATTGATGTACTGGCTGCCCTTGTGGAAGCTATGTGGTTGAGCTTAGAGAACTCCATTGTCATTTGCCAGAATCCATCTGAGCTTGCAGAGAGTTGAGTTCTACATTCATCAGGATTGAACAATAATATAACTGGGGCCGCTGCCTTTGGACACTTTGTTTCTACAGCTAGCATTTTTCTTCCGTTCTAGGACATGGTATCCTTAAGTGACTCTCTTAACCAAGCTGAAGATTCAGGAGACATTTCAGAGGTGGGTGTGCTTTTTACTACATTTCCCCACTGTAGCAATTCCAACCCATAATACAAGGACCATGTCAAGCTAGCCGTGAAGACTGCCCACCCCATTACACACTTAAGAACCTCAGACTTGCCAGTCATGGTGGTGCATTTACTCCTCGCCAGCCTGATGTACAAAGTGAGTACCAGGACAGCCAGAGCTACATAATGAGACACTGTCTCAAAAGAAAAAAAAGCAAGAGAGAGAGGGAAAGAAAGAAAGA
>LOJH01019249.1:11792-25263 GCA_001685095.1 Ellobius talpinus | reverse complement strand
TGTCCCTACCCTGGTAAATGGTTAAAGCTGGTCTCCGACAATTTATTTAAAAATCAAAACAAAACCCCCAAAGCATTTACTTGGGGTTTCCTTTGGGGGGGTTCTAAGTTATCTTAAACCACTGAGGCTCCTTTTCCTGGAGCCCCTTGTGACACACTAGGAAGCAGTACATCAAATATGAAAGTCAAACTCAGTTGTCTCTGTAATAAGATCATAGGACAATTATGATTGCAGTTAGCAAAATAACTGGACTTCTCAGAGCAAATAAATTACTTCTTCAAAAGAAGTAGCCAAGCTAGGCATGGTGGTACACACCTTTAATCCTAGCACCCAGGAGGCAAAGGCAGGTAGATAGCTCTGAATTTGAGGCCAGCCTGGTCTAGAGAATTCTAGTCCAGCTAGAGCTACATAGGAAGACCCTGTCTCAAAGCAAAAGAAAAGAAAAAGACAAGGAGCTGAGAGAGATGGCTCATCAGTTAAGACCAATTGCAGAAGGCCCAAGTTCAGTTCCCAGCAACCATACCCATACTGCAGCTCAAAATAATCTGTAAGTCTAGTTCCAGGGGCCTGATGCCTCTTCCAGCCTCTGCCAGCACTGCACACATCTGGTGCACTTACATGGACAAAACACTCATATACATAAAAAATATTTTACTTTAAAAATGTAATTAAAATTTGTTTTAAATAGTAGTGAACAAAGGAAAACCTAGTCTAGAGCCTTGATCAATAAACTTAAAATGGAAGGCAAAAAATAAAATTTTCAAGAATTCATAAAACTAGTACAAAATGTTTATTGACCCCAAATATTTCATAAACTAGAGATTTTAACTACTAATTTGACTCCTATTTCTATAATTTAAAATATTTGAATAAAATATATAGCTGAAAGCCGGGTGGTGGCGGCACATGCCTTTAAACCCAGCACTTGGGAGTCAGGTGGATTTCTGAGTTAGAGGCCAGCCTAGTCCACAGAGTAAGTTCAGGACAGCCAAGGCTACACAGAGAAACTCTTCTGTCTGCTCTTCAAGACCAGCCGTCAACTCACCAGTATTTGCTCCGCCTCTTTCAGCTGTTTCTGCAGCTGCTGAATGTCACTGTCTCTCTTCTCTACTTCTTTCTCTAAAGCCTGCATTTCATGGTGGACTTTTCCCTGATGAAGTGCTAATTTCATTAGTTCTTGAAAATCCCCATCTCGCTGAATTAGCAGCTCCAAGACCTGTCAAATAATACTTGATTCCATCAGACAAAAGGATAATCAAGGCCAAGGAGACAAAGAATCCATATTTGAATTGGCTAGGTTGTCAATTTTAACACCTCAGAATATTCTTAATCAGCATTAACAATAAACATAGCACATTTGTGGTAATATGGGGAACAGTCTTAATTTCCATTTATTCTGTTCCTTTTCCATGCAGAACAAATCCTTCAAAAGTAGTACTGTGCAAAATTTTGGGTTTATTCATCTTCCAGAGATAAAACTTGAAAATGTATCCTTTAACCATACAACAGAATAAAAAGCTCTTCCAAAGTGACTTCAGTTGGTACTAAAAACTTTAAATTTTACACTATGAGAAGCTATTAGAAGCTAACTGGGATACATTTAAAGCCATAATTTCACACCCATATGGCTTAGTGTGCAGACAGCCTAGAAAATGAGGTGGTTTAAAAAAATAGTAAAGTAAGTTGGGTGGTGATACACGCCTTTAATTTCAGCACTCAGGAGGTAGAGACAGTTAATCTCTATGTTCGAGGCAAGCTTGATCTACAGAGTTCCAGGATAGTCGGGGCTACATAGAGAAACTCTGTCTCGATAAACAAATAAGTAAATAAAATAGATGATATGCAGATATGGCAAAATGCCACAAAATTTAATTTGCAACAGAAGTCTGGGGTTCAGTCTGTAGCCCTGCATTTACTAGCAATAAGACACAAGAAAAGTCACCACCCTCAACAAACCTATTTTCTCCTCTAAAAACAAAGATTCCCTAATAACACCTATAACATTGCAGACTGTTCTAAGAACTCATGATATAATGCATATTACAACACACAAGAACAGCTCAGCAAGCCAGGCATGTTGACCACATCTGTAATTCCCACACTGAGGTAAAGGCAGGACAATCAGTAAGTTCAAGGCAAGCCTTGGCTACATAAACACCCATCGANNGGCAGGACAATCAGTAAGTTCAAGGCAAGCCTTGGCTACATAAACACCCATCGAAAGAGAGAGAGAGAGAGAGAGAGAGAGAGAGAGAGAGAAACAGAAAGAAAGAAAGATGGAGATGGTAGCTCAAGCCTTTAATCCTAGTGCTTGGGGGTGGGGGCGGGGGCAGACGATCTCTGAGTTCAAGGACAACAATACAAATAATCCCTGTCTCAAAAAACAAAACAAAAAATCGTTTGAGAGTTTTTTTATATTTATGTTGTGTAAAAACAGAATGTTACTTGAAATCTTTAAACTGATATTTTAAAAGCATAGTTTCTTTATTTCATTTTTATTTGTTTTTTTCCAAGACAGTGTCTCACTATGTAGCCGTGGCTGTCCTGGAACTCACTCTGTAGGCCAGGCTGGCCTCACCAAGATCCCTGCCTCTGAAGGCGTGAGCCACCACTGCTTTTTAGATAAAAAAACAAACTGTTTACCTGGTTTTCCTCATCCAGTTGTAACAGCTTCTGATTTCTTGAAATTGCCAGCATTTCTATAAGTTCCCTAAAAGAAAAACGACCATCAGGGTATGGTGGTGCTTGCCTGTAAACTGCATATTTGGGAAGACCTAGTGAAACTTTTTAAGAAGGCAGTAAGAATCTGTAAAAGCAAATAAAAAAAATTGGTTTAACTGCTCTCTGCCCCAAATGGTTACAGAGTTCATGGTCCTCCCAGCATGCTGGACAATCATGGTGACTGTACACACAAAGACTCAGTTGTGGTTAACAAGAAAGCTACCTGCCCTGGACTGTGGGTCTGCCTGGCAAATCTAGAAGGGTTGCAGTTTACGTAAAATGTTTCCTTGTAATATAGCACCGACTGCCATGACGATGGGGGCTTTCCCCTTACAAGGCTCCAACTGATAGATTTAAAGCTGGCACGGCAAATGCGGAGAATGACACCCAATTTAATCTATGGCTACCCCACACACCAGCCATCCCACCAAGTCCTGGATGTTTCCGGGTTTTGTTTTGTTTTTCAGATGATGGGTTCATCTATTGGCCACTCTAATGACTTCGCCAACAGCCCATTTTGTGGGCGGGGGGGAAGCGTGTCTTGTTAACACTGGAATAGGAGTCCCATGTGTGGACTCCAGAAGGTTGCAGCTCAACCCTAATCAAACTGCTCCTCAGCAGTGTTACACATCTGTCTCCCTCTTGACCCTGGGCTCCTTCGTGTCGGCATTTAGCCTCCCCTTGACTACAGCATCCCTGCCCTTCGCACCCCAGAGAACGTTCTTTATCTGTTGAGTGTCCGTGGATCGGGTCCTTTCTTACGGGCTACTACAGTCTTGACGGTCCTGGGGTGTTCCAGGTCACTGTCACACTGAGATGTCCCCTTGGTGGGGAAATGCCGCTCCAAACCCCGGAAGGCAGCAGACCCCAGGTCCACCGCACTCGCACTCCGGAGACTCCCCAGCCCGCCTACCCTAGTCAGTCCCACAGCCGCCCCGGCCCGAGCAGGTTCCCAGGCCGCGGTTACCTCGACAAGACCTCCAGGTCGTCCAGCGCAGACAGCAGCCGCTCTCGTGTACTGCCGATGCCTGCCATGACAGAGACGCCCACCAGCCGCTCCTTCTCCTTCTCCCCGCTTGAAGAAGCCGCCATCGCCCAGTCGCTCACCAACCGCCGCATGCGCAGTGTGAGCTAGCGGCAGGAGGGGCGGGACCAGAAGGCGGAAGGGAGAGTCATAGAGGTGGGGAGAGCGGGAGAGGTTCCCCCCACTAGAGTGCCGCCTATGTTTCTGGAGGTGCACTGCAGCTCTGGCGCCATCTGCAGGACGGAGGAGGACTTGTGTCGAGTCCGAATCAGGCTTGTTTCTGCTGGACCCGGGATGAGAGACAGTGCCCAGTCTCCAGGGTCTTCAGTTTCCTTGGTAGCAATGGAAAGTATCTAACAAATGGATTTTAAGAAACTGAGGGAATTGCATTAACTTCTATTTTGTCTGTATTCCCATAATAATATCCCAGCCGGCCATCAAGTTTGTTCTCTCATGAGGTCGTAGTAAACGTCTTAACAGCAGGAACTAAAATTCTTTTGTTGTACCTGAGTCCTAGGACCCCCAAGAAGACCACCACAGAGCCGCACTTCCAAATGCAAAAGTAAAGTTTCGTTTATTAAGTATGGGCTAGCACGGGTCCTCTTGCCTCACAGTCTGACACAGCAGATGGAGAGAGAAGGACCCCGTCTACTATTGTAAGGGGTTTATAAAGACAAAAATCACAAAACATTCACAAGGTTACAGTCTCAATAAACAAAATTAGGTATCCTATATCATAATTGGCTAAAGACTAGGTAAAGCCCAGCAGTTAGTTCCTAATAGGACAGCTAGGACTGTTACACGGAGAAACCCTGTCTCGAACCCCCTCCCCAAACTGCTGTTAAACAACCTCCCGCTCCAACTCTTTTCATCTTGTAAATGTAAATGTTATACTCCTGGAACTCACTCTGTAGACCAGGCTGGCCTTGAACTCACGGAGATCCTACTGCCTCTGCCTCCTGAGTGCTGGGATTAAAGGCATGCACAGCCACTGCCCAGAGGAGATGCACAGATCCTCTATTTTTATTGAACTCCTTTACATATGAATTTATTTCCTTCGATGACGAATCGGAACTCTGTGTGTCATCAACATCTCATTCCTCTTCCTCTGTCCTAGGTTAGGGTGTTCTGTGAATATTAAATGTTCTATGAAGTCCAAGCCCACGTTCTTCACTGTTATTTGCACACTTCTCTCAGTTATTATTTGCATCAGGTGTCTAGAAAAATTCTTCAGGGATTTTTAAAGAGAAAAGTCTCAAAAGACCAGGTACATAGCTCTGCTCTAAGAAACTTTTCTCAGTTAGACATTTATGATTTTTTTAAGACAGCCTCTTAACTACATCGTTCTGCCTGCCCTGGAATTCTCTTTGTAGACCATACTGACCTATCCCTCTGCCTTTGGCTCCCAAGTGTCGGTATTAAAAGTGGGCCCCACCATGCTCCACTATATTATAAATGTCTTACTGTGGGCGAGGAGTACGAAAAGTTTGAGGGCAGAGCCTTTAAAGCAGTGATTAAATTAAATGAGGGTTATTAGGGTGGGGCCCGAGCCAATCGGACTGGTGCCCTAAGGAGAGTAAGATGTGCCAGAGCTACTAGGAAAAGGCCCTGTGAGGACACATTGAGGTGGCTCTTTGGAAGCCTAAGGGGGAAACAACAAGCCAGGATATGATAAAAATTCATTACTCCAAACCCTGAATCTCCGGTGACCCTCACTAAGACTACATAATCATACCACATCCATGTTCTAAATCCTCTCCACATCCTTGGCATTATTATACATCGCTGCCTGCCTCCACGTCCCCAAAGCCTTCTTTTCCCTTCCCTCCCAATTCAGGACCTGGCTTCACTCCCTGCACTAAGAGGCAGAATCTGAAGACCAGGGCTTCCATAACCTGTGTCTATCGTGTGTGGACCCCCCCACCTGTCCACTCACATCACGCCCACAGACTGTCTGTCTGACACACAAAGCATCCCAACAATGGTGTGGAGAAACCAACCTTTCAGGAAGTGAGTGGGAGCCCTTGTGACTGGATTACTGCTGTTATTTCGGGAATCAGTTACTAGGGAACGTCCCCCCTTCCCTCTGGCAGTCAAACCCATCTGCCTTTTTGTCATGGGCCCTCACCAGACTCAACCCCTTGGTCCCCAACTTTTCACCCTCTAGAACCATGAGACAAAAAACAACTTTCAGGAGCTGGTTCTCTCCTTCCACTGTGCGGGTTCTGGGGAACGAACTTGGGTCTTCCGGGTTGGCCACAAACACCTTTCTCATCCAACCAAACTTCCGCTCCTTACCAATATCCAGTGCCAGATATTTTGTCATAGGAGCACCGCATGGACCAAGACACTCCTCGGCTCCACGGCTACTAGCATATCTGTAAGCCAGTGCCTTTTTGTTTTAATTCCTCTGTATGTGATGACTGCACAATGGTAGAATGAGCAAGTGGGCACCAATAAATACCGGATTGACTATTGATAGGGATGCTACATCAACAAAGAACAGACACAAAGAGAAGTTAAAGACACTAAAAACAAATTATGATTCTTTACGGCTTGCCTTAGAAAATAAGAAAAAGCTTATTTTCCATATTTTGCTTTAACATAGTCCTTGCCATATTTTAAAGCAGGTTCCACACTGTGAAATGTCCTCAGCCAAAGATGGACAGTCTCACAGTCAGGGTGCTGGGTGCGGATATCAAAACGTGCACACGGCAGTCCAGCATCTGCTTCTGTGGTGGAAGCTCCTTTCCCAAGCCATTTCCCAAATCAAGTTTATAGCCCCCTGTTCAAGATCAAGGGCGAGGTAGAGAAGCAGAATTAGACAGTCCTCTCCCAGTAGCCAGGGAGTAAGGGAAGGAAACCAGGCCCGCTACATTCATTAACTCCATTCTCCAAAGAGCAAAAGCATTGAGACTCTACCTGAAGTCATGGGCCTCAGAGCTTCTAATGTCAGTTAAAAATAAAACCTACTTTAACAACAAGATTCAGCTTGTGCTTACCCAGGTGTCTTAAGGTTTTATTGCTGTGAAGAGACACCATGACCACAGAAAGTCTTATAAAGGAAAACATTTAATTGGGCCTGGCTTACAGTTCAGAGATTTAGTCCATTATCATCATGGTAGGAATCCTGGTAGCACACAGGCAGACATGGGCTGAAGAGGTAGCAGAGAGTTCTACATCTAAGATTTGCAGGCAACAGGGAGAGACTGAATCACACTAGGCCTGGCTTGATCTTCTAATACCTCAAAGCCCACCCCAAGGGACACAATTCCTCCAGCAACACCACACCCACTACAAGGAGGCCACACCTTCCAATAGTGCTGTTTCCCATGAGCCTATGGGACCATTTTCATTCAAACTACCATGCCAGGGATGACTCCCAAAAGGTCAATCTTCACAATTACTAATTACCACTTATGGTATCTGAAACTCTGTCAGTTCTCAAGCAGCATATGCTTGGAATGGCAAGACTTGGGGGAGCTGAGATAGTAAAATCACAAGTTCAAGGCTAGTCTGGGCTATACAGTGAGATCTTTCAAAAAACAAACAAACAAACAAACCAGAAACTACTGGGTCAGGGTATGGTTCTTTAGAAAAACAGCACCAATGTTTAAAGTCAATTAGACAGCTTCAAAATGTGTCATTTAAATTGTTTTTCATAAACCAAGATACCCAGGTAAGCCTAACTAAGACGTCTGTGCATTAAGAAGATTCAGTCTGAAAGAGCTACACTGTGAAACCTTCCTCAGAAGAAACCTACTTCCTCATTTCAAAACCACGACGCAGGGCAGGCGAGATGGCTCAGCGGCTAAAGACGCCTGCTGCTGGCCCTAATGACCAGAGTTCCATCCCCAGACCCACATTCTGAAAGGAGAGCACTGAGCCCCCAAATTATCCTTTCACCACAGAATGCACACACGCATACAAAATAAATAAAGATATAACTTAAAACCCTGAAGCCCATAATACAGAAAAAAAATCCCAACTGTACCAAATTCTATGCTAATTAAAGTCATTTAGCCTTGTGGCCAGTGTGGCGTTTGATTTTTAACTCCCTACATTCTTGAATTTTGGAGGATAACAAATTGTTTAGGATAGACCTTTCATGCTCTTTAAATATTTGCTGTTTGGTTTCAGAGGAAAGGTCAGCTGGAATGAATCGGATCTAAAAATAAAGTCTCACATTCTCGGTGGAATTCTAGGCCTCACTGAAACCTTACTGGTTGTCGGTAACTAAAGACAACTGGGTGTCTTCGGATCCTCCTCTGATAGGTTCACCTATTCTTTTGTTTGTTTTGTCTTTTTGATAAAGGATCTATTGGAGCCCAGACTGGTCTTGAACTTGTTATGTTGCTTATTCTGGCCTTGAGTCCCTGATCCTTCTACCCCAGGCTTCCGATTGTGGAAATTATAGGCATGTGCCTGAACACAAAGGTTCATTTGTCCTCTAGCATGTGTTTCCCAAGCTCGATGTGTGTTCTGGGGATGGAACTAACACCGGGCTTATGAGGATGAACAAATTAACAGCAGACAAAGAAGTTCCTAAAGGAGTTTAGGGAGTTGTCTTAATGGATAACGACGCTTACTGTGGAAACAAGAGGCCCTGAGTTCAAATCCTCAGCACACGTGTAAAATCTGGGGGTGGCCATGTATACCCATGACCCTGGTGATTGGGGTGCAGAGGCATGTAAGATCCAGAAGTTGGCTGGCCAACCAGACTAGCTAAGACAAGAGCACGTCGGGTTGAGTGAGAGACCCTGTCTCAGAAAATAAGGTAGGGACCAATAGAGAAAGATGCCTGGCATCCTCTTCTGGTATCCAAATGGGTGTTCCCAAACGCACAGAAAGAAGGGAGAGGGAGATGGAGAGTGACACACACAGAGAAGGTACCTAAAACCAGAAAGCCCTAAGTAGAAGTGCATTGGGCTTAGTGCTAGAGGCAGCTAGAAGATGGGCAGAAGCAGAGAGGACCAGCCAGAGAGACAGAAGACTCCATCTCCATCACCATCATTTCTGTTTGGTTTTGGATAAGGTCTTGCTGTACAGCCCGCCGGTCTGCTACTCACCACAATGGGAACCAAGATGGTGTCAGGCAACCCTCTAGCTTCAAATGCAGGAGTCACTAACGGCTTAATTTAAATGTGTATCAAGATGGTCCTTGCCAGATGGGGTTCCAAAATCCTACTCTTCCCAGCTTCAAGGTCACAAACCCAAACCAATGCATTTCTGTTTAGTATAGGGATCCAGCGCGAGGCACTCCATAATAGTATCACAAAATGATCGAAGATGGACTCAACTCGCTCAGAGTCTTCAAGAACCTTTTGAATTTAAGGACCCAATGTGGAGACTGATTGCTTTTAGCGGCCATCAATCAATAAACACGGCTATAGTACAGCTAATTAACCAGAGCAAGTGCAATTAACCACCACCTGACCACAATAGACTTGACCAAATCCTAATTCATGGATTTCAATACAACAACCTTCTTGCTTCTTTCTTTCTATTGTTCCTAAAACAGAGAAAGATGAGGAAGAGAGAAAAAGAAGAGAGAGAAAAAGGATGGGGGAAGGAGGAAGAAGAAAAGAAGAAAGAGGTGGAATAGGTGAAGGAAGAGGGAACTAAAAAGGAAATTGAAAGAAAAACAGCAAAGAAGAGAAAGAAAAAAGAAGAATTAGCCTACTGTGGTTAACTCACATCTGTAACTCCACCTACTTGGGAGGCAGAGGGGGCATGACTCCCAGTGCTATAGGCTGTCTACACCCTACAGCAAGTTCTGCCAGCCTGGAAGACCTAGTGAGACCCTCAAGAAAAGAGGGTACTGGGGAAGCAGCCGAGAGGGAGCGTGCTTGCCTGGCACGTGTGCGGTCCTGGGTCTAACACTCAGCACCATCCAAGGAAATGACACAGAGCTTGCTTTTCTCAGAATAAGATGTTCAAACTGCTCTTCTCGTACACCGTCTGTGTCTTTTAACCTTTGTACGGTTTGTTCCACACCTAGGACACACTCAGCATCTTGTTTTCGCTGTGGGACGCATCTAGCATCTTTAGGTGAAGGTCACTCTTGCATTCATTTCAACCTTTGTTCTCTCCCCGATCAAAATATTTGCTTTGGCCGTGCTACCGGACGGTTCCCAGAAAAGCTTCCTTCAGCTGTGGGTAAGTTCTCACGCTTCCTGTCTTTCATTCTGCAGAGACAATTCAGAAGAGACTGGCCACGAACCCTTTGTTTTCAATTTCCTCACCTTTTGGACCACTTGCTGTGGACCAGCAGCTCTTCTTCACGTGAGAAGACAGATGTTTGGTAAGCGTATAGGAATTTGATTTAATTCCTGAAACACTTGATGAGCTAAGCAATATAGTGAACTTGGCCCAGTTTGCCTAGGACTGCCTTAACCTTGTGTCTGAACACTTATCACAGTCCGGAAGTACTATATGACCCCGCGCAAAAATGAGTCACTGTAGTCTGCCCTCAAAGGCATGGAGATAAACAAAAGCCCAGGGCCAGCAAGTGCGGACTTGTATCCACCTCAAGACCCCACATCCCAGGCCCATCCAGTCTTCCTCATAAAAACACTATGACTCCCAACTTTCCATTTACTTTCAGGTGCATCCAAGGGCATGCTCTCTGGTTCCAAGTCTGCCCAGATTTGTATCATTAGGTGAATTTCCTGCTAACTGTTTGAGTAAAAGCAACGAGGTTAAAGGAGGCTTCTCGGTCCTTGTTCCTGCAGAACAGCCATCTCTTTGTCCTTCCAGAGTCTCTGTGGCTCTGCCCCAGCCTCTTCTTGGATAACATGTTGCTCTTCGTCCTGCTGGGCCACAGCCAGGTCTAGTTCTCACTCCCCTCCCCCAATAAGTTATTCCCTTTGGGCAGACCCAATGCAGACATGCATACAGTGACTCCCTGTCCTCGGCAGTAGGGCTTCCAGAACATTCCCTGCTCAGTTTGTGAATCTAATACCTGATATAAAATTTCTAATTACAGGCACTCAATTCTCTCTCCTAGGAGATCTGAAGCTTCAAATGCTAGCTCTTTGCCAGATCTTTTCTTCTGCCTGGAAAGCCTTTGCCAGACAGCCACATTTCATTCTGTCTGATCCAGGCTTTTTATCTGCTCTCCACCAGACGAGCACAAAATGCTCCATGTGCCGGCTGTGCAGGCAATCCACTTCTAGTACCTGCAAGTGCACACTCCCACCATACCAGCGTGCTGTGTAAAGCGCCCCAGAGGTATTTCTCAGGTTCTGGCAAAACCACTGAGATGCTTCTCAAAAAAAAACCTTTACAATTTCAAAGAGTGTTGGGACAACGGGAGTTTAGAAGCATCAGGGGCTTTTCTCTGCGCCTTTATATCAAGCAGAACAGTGGGTGCCAGACTCAGATGTGAAGTGGTGAAATTATGAAATGCAAATGTCGTTTGGCAAGAGGGAAGTCTGATGGATTCATATTCAAATGTTTGCAAAACCGAGCTCTTTGGCTTGTGTGTGTTCTGGAGTGCTGGTCAGAAACTTTAGATCCCCAGAATTGGTGAAGACACTGACCAGCATCATCAAGGCAATGAAATGGCTCAAAACCAAAGATCATACAACTCTGATCTATCCTGTTTATTCTGGATACTAATGGATATATTTGCAGTTTCTGTATGGCATGTCCTGCCAGAGACCTAGGTAGGTTCAAGGTGACCCTAGGAAATGTGAAGCCAGAAAGGTCATCGGCACTGCCTTTGGCTTGACTCATCATGAGAAAGGGTCAAAGGTGGAGGCAGAGAGAAGGATCCTGGGAAACTTTAGGGCAAGCAGACTATTCTGGAACCTCTGTTGATGGACATGTGGCTGGATTATCTCCTGGTCTGCATTGGAGGGGCGGTTCACAAGAGGGCCCAGACAGAAAGAAATCTTGCACACAAATCTGAGCATGAGCCTTTCTGTCCATTTAATCCCCCCAGTACAGTAATTGTAGTCCTGAGGATGCTGACAGTGACTTTACTGGCACAATGGAAGGTGACCCAGAGGATTCCCATTTGCTGGCTTTCCAATGGGGAGGCTGAGCTTTAACAAGCCAACATACCAGATAATTTTAGTTTATGGCAGCGGTTCTCAGCCTTCCTAATGCTGCAACCCTTTCACACAGTTCCTCATGTTGTGGTGACCCTCAACCATAGAATTATTTCCTTGCTACTCCACTACTGGAAGTTTGCTATTGTTATGAATCATAACGTAAATATCTGATATGCAGGATATCTGATGCGTGACCCCCAAAGAAGTCAGGACCCAGGCTGAGAACCACTAGTTTGCGGGAGATACTGTGAAAGGGTGAAGGCAGCCTCACATGGCAGCCACTGAAACTTTCTCTAAGGAGAGCAACGCTTTAGCTAAACACCAAGGGATGACAAGGAGAACACAGAAGCTCTGAAATAGTGAGGACTAGAAGGTCTCTGAAGAGCCAGGGTATGGGGCGACAACACTTTCCTGGGGGACACTACACATGGTCATCTACTCACCTCCCATAGGAGCCGCGACAGACCAAAGTACAGATACCACCAAAGTCTGACTTGGTGAACCAACGAGTTTTATTGGGGTTTACCTACAGAAGGGTGAATGGGTGAGGGGTTACATACAGGAGCAGAGGAGCAGAAATGGCTCAAAGACAGGTGCTCCACTAACACCCACCCCAGAATGGGTGGCGGCTCACAAAGCTGGGAACCTGGAGCACACTGCATAATCTGCTGGAAGCTCAGCAGGTTGAACAGTGTCCTTTCCAAATGTCCCAAACCTCTTCCAGGCAGCTCAGCTGGTCTTAGAGTCTTCTCGGCAGCTTTTATTGCTCTCGCTGGGAGGGAGGGGCCTAGAGAATCTTGTCAGTTGTGGGGACTTCCTGAAACTATTTTGAGTTGTTTACCTTCCTTCTTAAGAAGCGCCCCTGCAGGACGGAAATTTCTATCTCAGAGTAAACGCTTACACAACACGAGGAAATGGTGGGACAGAAATGAGAGAAACCAGAGGGGGCAGGTGACCATCCAACAGAGGCCTTGTGCAAATCATGGCAGGGTTAGTATTTTACTCCTGTTGCAATGGGTGTGCAAGGGGCCACAGATTACTTTGGGTGGATCCTCATTGCCCACACGTGGTGGGGGGAGCTATATCCTGCAAAAGTCATTTTATACCCAGGGTCGTTTTTTTTTCCCATTCACAAAGAGAGATCACCTTGCAGTGCCAATCATGTTGCCCACCTGTACCCCCAGCCCTTGCAAAAGGACTCTCTCTTCACAGATATGCTCAAGGTGTGCCAATTAGAACTTAGGTGCAGGCCAAAGTCACGAACTGTTCCACTTGTGATATGAGGGCACTAGTTGTCTACCAGGGGTCTTCATGACAAACTAAATATTTACTGAGTCCTTCATAGATAGAATAGAGATGGCAGCAAGGGAAGCACAGTCCTGACGGGCTTGGAGATTGACCCAAACGAAGGGAGTCAGCAGAGGGCCACCACACTAGCATAGATGGGACATGTAATGGTTTGACCCAAAATGAGGACTGTAAATCCCAGTCTCTGGCCTCCATCTTTGGAGGCCCCTCCCCTGTGCCCCAAGGAGAATCAAGGTAGCCCGCCAAACCTTGACCCCCCCACTCCCCTGGTCTATTTAAACTGCTCCCCAGAAAGTCAACACGTGGTTTTCCCTCTTTCCTCCCAGTGGTCGGTGGTCGCATTGGCAGCTTCCTGGTT
>LOJH01019248.1:3228-21326 GCA_001685095.1 Ellobius talpinus | reverse complement strand
GATAGATATGGATCTATTTTCATTCTTCTACAGGTTGACATCCAGTTATGCCAATGCTGGCATTTGATATATACACACAAAGAAAATACTTAATCAGCTATCTGGGGGTCTTCTGGGCCAGATGAATTATCACACAAAGTCAGCTAATATAACATGGTGTCTTGACTGGTCCTGTGTGTCAACTTGACACAGCTAGACTCAACAGAGGAAGGAGACTCAGTTGAGGAAATGCCTCCATGACATCCAGCTGTAAGGCATTTTCTCGTTTAATGATCAATGAGGGAGTGTCCAGCCCATAGTGGATGGTGCCATCCCTGAGCTGCTGATCCTGGATTCTATAAGAAGGTAGGCTGAGCAAGTCACAGGGATGAAGCTAGTAAGCAGCACCCCTCCATGGCCTCTATATCAGCTCTTGCCTCCAGGATCCAGTCCTGACTTCCTTCAGTGATGAGTAGCAATGCTGAAGTCTAAGCCAAATAAACCCTTTCCTCCCCAACTTGCTTTTTCATCATGGTGCTTTGTGGCAGCAATAGAAACTGTAAACTAAGACGCATGCTGTAGTGACTGTGTGAAACTATTTCCCCCATTTCTGTTGAGAATAAAGTTAGTAGAAAAGTTAGGTTGAATTGTGCCATGGTCTGAACATATTTTGTAACTGAAGATTTGATTGGTGAATCTAATCTATACTGCAATCACTTCATAGACCACACCAAGGTTTATTCTGATGTTACAGGACTAGACCAAGGATGCTTTTCATATAAACTGTCTTTTTGAGTCGTTGGGGAAAATTGCCTGTCTTCTATATGATATAACTCAAGAGCATTTCCTTCTTGCTTAAAATCCCATTTTAATGTTTGTTTAATTACCTCATGGCCTTTGGGGCAAGATCAAATATAATATTTACTTATTGCTTATATTTTGTGTGCTAAGACCCAAATGGGATTTTTATCAACCCTGGGTAAATTTCGATGACTTGAGAAGTTCACTAATATTCTTCTTTTAAGATTTATTTTTATTTATGTATGTCTGTGTGAGGTTATGTGTACAGGGGTGTGGGTGCCTGTGGAGGTCAGAAAAGGATGTTGAATTCCCTGGAACTGGAGTTCTTATAGTTGGGAACCACTCTAGAGTCCACTGCCAAAGCAGTCTGTGTTCGTGACAAAGAGCAGCCTCTGCAGCCTTATTCATTGATACTGTAATGGAAGTGAAAGCGCTTGCCAGTGCTGAGTAGGGATTTGCTGTTGGGAGTTGTGAACCCCCAGATCCTGAATTTCTTGTAACAACTTGTTTTCCCCTGACCTGAGTGCCTACAGCTGCTCTGAGTATGAGACCCTCAGGAGTTCCTAATGACAGGGGAATGGTTTCTGGTGCGTTTGGCTGGGGCGTGGCTATCTCTATAATAAGCTGTCTCTGGACACAATAAAGGGGGCATTCTTGGGGCATTCCTGTTTCAAGAATGACCTGTGTCTCTGTTTCTGTGAGTCTTTGTGTGTTTCAATCTCCAGCCCCTTGCCTGGTTCACGAACTGTATGGTGGCGCATAGAGCGCAGACGGATGTGGTGCCCCGCACTTTGCTACTTGCAATGTGATGTCAGCCAACAGAATCATTTGGGAGCTGTAAACACAGGCAGAAACTCAGGCCTCGCCATCTGCTGAGTTAAAGCATTCTAGCAAGATTCTCAGGTGATGCTGACATATACCATCTGAGAACTGCGTACCATTTCCTGGGATTCAGGCAGTGAGGTTGAGAGATGTGAAGCCCTTTTAAAACCGAATCTATTGCTGCATGGGTGTCTGTGGTTTTCAATAAGCCTATCTTATTCATGCATCGATAAACATATGTTAGGGTTTGGTGTATTATATATGTGGAAGTTTCTGTTTATTAATCGTGCTATAGTATGGGGTACAGAATGAGAACAGGACAGGCTAAGGCATTGCTGATTTTGAATGAACAAGAGACATAGATGGAAACCCAGAGGCTGGAGTGAAATGTGCTTTTGGTCTCCTGGGAAAAGTTTCAGCTCAGCAGCCTGGCAACAGCATCACAAGTCACGGAGAAAACCAACACAGACCTGTACAGAGTCTATGGCCTGCAGATATCTGAAGCAATCCGGCAAGAACCAGGCTTTCTGGGTAATGGGTAGCTAATTTTCTGGGTTCACACTGTGGCCTTGGCTAATTCCAGCTCTCTATCTCAGAGCTGACAGCTGTACCCAGGTCATTCACCTCACCTTGTGGCCTGGGAGGCCAGACAGAGGGTAGAATCTGGAGGTCAGGGATAGAAAGAGAATATGCAGGTCTTGTGGAGTCTTCTGTTGTGAGCCTGTGTTGTTTGATGACAATGTTGTAGGAGAGGTTTCAGGTATGTGAGGGCAGAGAGATGATTAGGTGGATCCTTACTGTGCAAAGCAGAGAACTGTGCCAAAGCTTACTCTCAAGGGATGGTGAAAAAGGAAAAGCCCCGGGCAACATCTTTTTTTTTTAAATTAAAGTTTGTTTTTCCTTTTAGTTTCCTACCTGATTATTGTATTACCTCCTTTCCACTTCTCTGTCTTCCCCTTTTGACTTCTCCAATGTCACTCACACCCTCCATAAATTCATGACATCTTTTTAAGTTAATTATTCTTACAATTGCACATACATGCACACATGCGCGTGCATGCACACACACACACACACACACACACACACACACACACACACTGAATTCACTTACAGTTGCTCCTCTATGCACGTGGTTAGAGCTGACCACTCGGAATTGGAAAACCAATAAGGGGGCCTATTGATGGAGCAAACTGGTTTTCTCTATCTAAGCAGCCCTTGGTTGATGTAGTTCTTCCTCTCCTCAAAGAAGAGAATTGCGACTTTCCCCATCTATTAGGCAGGCCTCATTTACACAACCATATTGAGATTTCATGGATGTAGAATGTCTAGAAGATGTCAGGAATGCAGTCATGTCTAGAAGACACTCTCTAGCACTTGGTGTCCTGGCCCTCTGATTCTTGCCATCAGTTGGCTCTCTTGTCTGTCATGTTTCCTGAGCCTTACGTTTAGTGATTTCAGTATAGATAGATGTATGAATTGGCACTGGAAGCCCCACAATTGTTCAACTTTGCTATTCTGACCAGCTGTAGATCTTGGTAATAATTTCAATCTGCTGAATAAAGCAGCTTCTTTGGTGAGGGATGAGAGCTGTACTTACCTGTGGGTGTAAGGGTAATATTTGGACCACAGTTAGAAACTACACTGAATTAGCAAAATGGCAATAATAGGTCCTGCTCTAGGGTCTATGAGCTCTCCAGTGGTAGGTAGTTGACTGGGTTTGTAGTACAAGTTATGAGTTTCTTCCTATGAGTGGTTCTTAAGTCCAATTACACAGCCGTTGGTTACTCCTAAGACATAAGTGCCACTATTGTTCCATTAAAGATGTCTTGCTGGGTCTATCGTCTTGGTTCACAAGTTTTGCAGTTGAGTAGGATGACTGATGTCTTTTTTTTTGCTTGGCAGATTACACAGTACCTTCTGATGCTATGGTCCTGGGTTAGTTCTGCCTTGATTCTTCCAAGGCTTTGTCTGAAGTATGTGGTATCTTTAGCAATAAGGGTCTTACAGTCAAGTCCTGAGAGACAAACAAAGGCAATGACAATAGCTTATATTGTTTTAGAAGTTTCTTGGACTCCCCTGGCCAACAACTAACAGGGAGACTTCCTTGCTTGCAACTAGGGTTTTAGTTGGGTAGTCTGTAGCTCTTGGGGGAGCATTGCCACTCTGTGCTTTATAATTCCATTTAAACCATGTATATGTACACACACATTATATATGTAGTTTAAAGTAAGCTTATTAAAATATGTCTCCTGTTGGTCTTTTCAAATGCCACTCCCCTTTCCCTTCACCCTTTTTATTGCCCTTCCTCTCACCTCCCATGTTGTTTTCCCATCCCTGATCTTTCCAAACACTTGGATTTCCCTCTCTAATCTTTGTGTTCATGAAGGTGAAAATACCTTAAGGAAAGAGGAAAGGAAACTCTAGCTACAGGAGAAAGTCTTGCCTTTGGGAAGAGGACGTTCCTTCTTACCTTCATTCCCACCATGCATACAGCAGCCATTTGTGTCTGGGGAATGTTGTCCGACATCCAAATGATTGAGGAATGAAGGAAACATTTGGAGTGATACATTCAGTGAGGGCTATTTTTTTAATATTGTTAGTTTCAGGTAAGACTTCACCATATCTATGTTGTATAGAAGATGAAGCTAACCCTCAGGCAAATTCCTTAGTATTTGTGAGCCACTGTCCTATGCATGAAGATGGTATAGTAGTACCTGATGTCCTTCACTCTTAATTATGGCAGTGATAACTAGTACATGGTAGAATTTGAAACACTCTACCTGTTACAGGATTTCCAACTTTATACGTAATTATTGATATAGTTAGTCTAAAATATAAGTCCTCGTTTTAATACTAAAACCAATGCTGCCATTCCATCTTTCCTGGGCAGGCAGCTATCCTATCATTCTGGCATTTATGGTCAACTCAGTGATCTTTCAACTTCATTCAAATATTTTTGCAATCCCTGCTCGGTTTCTCTCTGTTACTTTTATGTACATTGCCAGTTTGTCTTAGATGTTTTATCTTATAATGTCTCCTTGTTGTCCTTCTTGCTGCTCTTTCCCAAGGGAGCAGGTATAATATTTTAGCATACTAAATGTAACATAGGGCTTTGTTGATTTCTACTTGGGACTCCTTAGCCTGCTTGAGCCTGAGACACCAGTTTCTGTCACTGTGGCGCCTATAATGATGTTCCTTGATGAGTCTGTTTCTTCAACCTTAAATTTTTAAGTTACATTTTTACCCCTTCCCATTTATGTTTTATGTGTGGGGTGGGGGTGGGTGCATGTCACAGCACTCCTGGGGAGGTCAGAGGACAACTCATATACAGTTGGTGCTCTTTTTACACATGGATTGTGGGTATTGAGCTCAGACCATCAGAAAAGGTGAGCCCTGACAATGGCCCCAGCCTCAGTATCTCAATCTGTCACTTACTGAGGAGTGTGGCTAGTCCAGCAGTCTTTGAATTCAGATGCTAAAGGTCTGAAATATGCATCTCTTCAGCCCTGACATTATTTCTCTTCCTGCCCACCCTGACCCTTGGCAATCTTGCTCCCTTATTGCTAAGCATGGAGGAGGTAAGAATTTTTTTAATGAGCTTTTAGGTTCACATACAAAGTAAAGGATGTCATCTTCATATGTATGTCATTTGTACTTTGTTCTTACTTCCCCACCATTGCTTTCTTCCATCTTTGCCCCTCTCCAGCTGGTTCTCTTTCTTTTCCCCAGTTAGCCCCTGTTTGATATTTCCCCGATTACATGTGGCTCATTGTCCTTTGTTTCCCACCTTAGGTTCACATATGACAGAAAACATGCTGAGGTTGTATTTCTGAGTCTGGTTTGTTTCCATTTAATGTAATGACTTCCAGTTCCATTTTTTTTTCTGTAAATGTTTTGGTTTCATTTTTCTTTTCACTTTCTTGAAATCTGTCTTACTAAGTGTTCTATAGCTGTGAAGAGACACTATGACCACAGCTGTCTTAGTTAGGGTTTCTATTAATGTGGAAAGACACCATTACTGGGGCTGGAGAGATGGCTCAGAGGTTAAGAGCAYTGGCTGCTCTTCCGGAGGTCCTGAGTTCAATTCCCAGCAACCATCCCACATGGTGGCTCACAACCATCTGTAATGAGGTCTGGTGCCCTCTTCTGGCCTGCAGGCATACATGGAGGCTAAACACTGTGCACATAATAAATAAATAAATCTTTAAAAAAAGACACTATTACTTTGGCAACTTGTATAAAGGAAAACATTTAGTGTGGGTGGCTCGCTTATAATTTCAGAGGGTCCAGTCTTTTGTTATCATGGTGGAACATGGTGGCGGTGTGCAGGCAGACATAGTGCTGGAGAAGTAGCTGAGAGTCCTACTTCTTGCAGGCAACAGGAAGTGGTCTGTCTCACTGGAAGTACTTGAGTATAGGAGACCTCAAAACCCACTCCCACAATGACACACTTCCTCCAACAAAATCACACCTCCTAATAGTGCCACTGTCTTTGGGGGACCATTTTCTTTCAAACCATCACAACAGCAATGCTTAGAAAGGAAAGCATTTATTTGGGCCTTGCTTATAGGGTCAGAGGTTAATTTCATTATCTTCATGGTGGGAAGCATGGCAGCACACAGACAGACATGGTGCTGGAGAAGTAGCTCAGAGATCTACATCTCACCCAACCAGCAGCAGAAAGAAAGAGTCACCGTGACTGGCTTAGGCTTTCGAAACCTCAAAGTCCACCCCCAGTGACACACTTCCTCCAACAAGGCCACACCTACTCCAACAAGGCCACACCTCCTAATCCTTCTCAAGTCATGCCACTCCATGATGACTAATAATTCAAATAGATGAGCCTATGGGGGCCATTCTTATTCAAACCTCCACAAAGATTCCCCTGTGTGCATGTACCATTTCTTTATTCATTCTTTTGATGATTGACATCTAGGCTGGTTCTATTTCTTAGTTATTATGAATAGAGCAGCTATATGCATGATTATGCAAATATCTCTGTGGTATGTTAACTTAGAGTCCTTCAGGTGCCAAACAATGGTATAGCTGTGTCTTCGGGAAGTTCTGTTTCCAGTTTTCTGAGGAACCCCGATGTTGATTTCCAGCATGACTTTCCCACTGGGATTTTTGTTGGTTCTTCCCAAGTCTCCATGGCTGTTCCCATAACCACCTGCAGACAGCTGTTTGAACCCTAATTCCTGATACATGTAGCACCATGCTGAAGGGGAGGTTTCCTAGGAGTCTTCCTGTCTCCTCATGCGTGGAGGAGAGCACTAAGGTTTCTGTTTATCAGAGGAAGTCTGAACTGTCTAGATTCTTCTCCTTCACTCCACGGGCTTTTGCTTTTCCTTCTATGAGTTAGGAACCTTGAGTCTGAACAGTTTTCTTTTTCTTTCTGCTCAGTCCTCTTCCCCCAAACCAAAGAAAGGTTTGCTGTGCCCTGTGCAGCACATGGTTCCTTATGTCACACAACACTCATTTATTCTATGGATCACTGTAAAAATTCTCTGACAGTTGTTCCTGCTTAATTAACATATATAAAGCTTTAAGTGTTTCCCCTCAAATTCTTCCCTCTTGCTTGTCAGTTGTAAATCAAAGAAAGAAGAAAAAAATCCCCGAAGAAAAGTATTTTAGAAATTCATTCATATGTATATGAGTAATTAGTGCTATAATCAAAAGGTCAGGTCCAAGCTAATGTCTGTGCTTGGGAATAAGTCAGAACAATAAAGGGACTATGTGCCAGGATAACAGGTGTCTTCACCATGCCCACCCCCACCCCCACCCCCAATATATATTTGCTGTAGGGCACGATCATGATCCATGCTGCAAACCTCATGTATGCTGGGCCTTTCTTCTTGGCATTTACATGCTAAAGATCAGACATGGCATCCTTCATTTCTACAGCAGAAACAGTGAAGCCTTTCATAGTTGAGGGTGGACTCATAAAGAAGCAATGCAAGCCAAGACTTTCTTATTATCGGGCAATGATGTCCTCTGAACTGAAACAGTCCATCTGGGAGGATTCAGGAAGTTGTAAAGGGACGTTCATTCATACTTAGGAAGTAAAAAACTGTCAGGCAGTCCCTTATAGATTTACAAGACCATCCCTCTCTAGCTTGAAGAGAAGAGACTCTCTGACCTGTCAAGTTCCCTGCAAACCCTGCAGAGAGCTCGAGAGTTCCAGCTCTGTGAGTTCTCACTCATTCTGCCATGGGCTTTTGGGGACATGGTTGACTTTGAATCATCCATGTTTCTGTAAGTTATCCCTCACCCACACTCCTGTAATCAACTCCAGACAACTCACTGGTGCCCCACGTTGAACTTTGTTGGTATTGTTTCTTTGGTCCCTTGTTGGCTCCCTATCTGAGATGAGCAGACATTCACATCTCTGCAAGAATACTGTCACATAACACCCATGCCCTTCCTAAAATCACAAGAAAAGGTGTCAGCTTGGTGGAGACCAGGTGGCAAAGGGACCTGATGCTGTCCTGGAGGCTGGAGTCCGTAGCTTTCTGCCTCTATAACTCCTAGGCTCTGAAGTACATCTCTACAGGGTTGGGCTGGAGCTGGGGTTGACAATTGGGATAACTGATAATGCTACCATGGGAGGAAAGTTCAGATGTCTCTGTGAGCGGTAAGGGAGGCAGACAGAACTCTTGTTTAGGGTTGATGATGTTTTTGAAAGCAGTTTTCACTTTGGTTCATTTCAGAATTTATTTCATGAATGTAATTTTTGGATAACAACAGAAACGAATCTTCCTCAAGGTCAAATGGCTGTGATGACCGGGACTTTGGTGAGCAACTTTTCCATTTATTTAAGCCTCCAACAGATGTCCGCTAATTGCTGCTTCCTTCCATGAACATTTTAGGGTATATGTACTGCAGTAAACCATTTTGGTTAATAATGAGAGGATTTATGTGTGTTCCACTATTCTTACCAAGTTATGAGGTTCTCTATTAACTAGGAAACTTAGCAGAAAGAAATTGGTAGGAAGGAGGCTACAAACAATATCCAGCACACATGTAAGAGCCGACATGAAGACCCAGGTGATTTGGTGAGCAGGTGAGGCTGGGATTTCATTTTCTTTCCACCACCGTGCTTGTTCTGCTATAAGCTCCATGCTGAGAGGAAGCCCCTTCCTCCTCCCCAGCCTCTGACTTCATGAAGCTGGAAGTTTCTTGCCTATTTGTGAATCACCTCCTTCAGGAGAGTCATCTGTGTCCATGTGACTCCTCTCATGCATCTGGATCACTTTGTTTTCTAGCACTCAGGAGCTGCATCTTTTCTTCCTTCAGCTACCCTGGCCTTACCTATTGCATTTACTCCAGCCCACAGGACGAGGGCTTGGATTGGAGTCAGTGAATAAAATAGGTTGCCTTTGTATGGCATCTTGTCATGCAGCAAGCAGAGGCACGTATTCCAATCTGAAGCAAAATAGGCACCGTATTTCCTGGACCTATCAGATCGCCCTTAGGTTAGTACGTGTGTCCATTTTGGGTCATCATAGCCCTGTGGGCAGAAGAGCAGCTCAGTAGGTGAAGAACCTGTACCGATCAGATGCACAAGTCTTAAAAAGCATGGCTTTTTAGAGGTGCAACATAAATTTCAATGGACAGTCCCTCTCCCATGACTGAGGCCATGCTCTTTGTGAATGGATACCTTTGGTAGAGTCTGCCTTTCTGAGAGGGGGAGCGGGGGTCTGATTGACACCAAGAGCCAATGTTTTCAAAGTGAACAAAACAAAGCAGCACAAAAGGCTTTATTTACACAGTTTATAAGGAACAGAGTATAGTGCTAAACAGAGGAAAATATGTCCCATGCATCTTAGGACACTGGTGACACCTGATGCTCCCAGCCTGTCAGGTGATGATTTGGTAATCTGCTTCTATCATCTTAGTTTGTCATCTGGGTTGTTTTGGGACCTGGAAATTTGCCAGAGGATAAAGTTCTGCTGTGTAAAGAGGATGGTTTGGTTTTGTAACCTCTTACTTACATGCCCTCTAGAAATCACGGGAGTGGATGACGTAATTTAAAAACAAACAAACAAACAAAAATCCCCCAAAACTCCTTTGTGCTTGTTGTTACTGATGCTGTTTTACTGAAACTGAATTTTGCTTCTGGTCACTGTGTTGTATTGGACATCAGTGCCTTACAGTTTTAGAACCAATCTGGCAAAGTAAAGACCAATGGATAAATGAATTGTTATCGTGGTAATTCAGGCAGCCCCCTCCCAAGCCCTAAGGACTGAGCCCAGGGACTTGCATATGCTAGGCAAGCACTCTGCCCATCAATTACAGCTCAGAGATTTCTTTGTTTNTTTTTTTTTGATTTGTTTTGAGACAAGGGTTTGCTGGGTTGGTCTGAGTGGCTTTGAACTTGTATTGTTCAGACTGAATGCTCACACCTGCAGTCCTCTGGCTTTGGCTTTCTGAATGGTCAGGATCTCAAGCATGTGCCCAGGCCAGGCTTGCTTTTCCTTCCTAATGACTTGGTTTTGGGATGTATGGTTATTGTGGTTAGTCATGTGTGTGTGCGCGCTTGTGTGCGTGCTGCGTTGTGCCTATTTTGCTTAAGAATCTCCATTTTAAGAGCTAATCTGCACTCACTCTAACTTTCTAGTGTTGTATACATACCTAGAAACACATGCTAAAATAAAATATCAAGACAGAATCAAATGAGGTGTTGGAGACTGTGCGATAGCCCAGCAGACTGGGGTCTATGTAATTAAAATCCAATGTAGCTATTAGTCTCTAAGTTGATCCATTTGTCCTGGGTGAACCCAGATTTCTGCACCTTACTGCACTTAAATGGGATCTAGGTAAGATATTTAACACATGTATTTACTTTGATTAATTTAAGATTAGATTTCTAAATTTTGTTATTTTATGAATACGGGCATCTTACCTGCATGTATTGCACCACATGCATGCCTGGTGCCTGTAGAGGTTAAAAGAGGACACTGGATCTCTTGACACTGAAGTTACAGAAGTGGAAAGCTGCCCCGGGGGTTCTGCAAATTGAACCCCAGGTTCCCTGGAAGAACAAACAGTGCTCTTAACTGTAGAGCCAACTCTCCAATTCAAACTTAATACTTGGAGCCTTGGTTTCTCCATCCAGAATATCCAGGTTTTTTTTTTTACATGAATACTTTCAAGATAGATCTAGATTATAAGTGATATTTTACTAACCTTAATTCATAATGTGTGTTATAGACAAGAGTCAGATGTAGCCAAAACTGATCAATAAATAATAATAGCACCTTGTGTTTTCCATAAGAATGTTTTTTTTTAGATTTTCCTGAAACCCCTGATGACTTCAGCTGTCTAAGCTGTCATCAATTAGAAAGTGTAGTTTTCTAGTTGGTAGGGTTCCCGTGACTCACTGACCATAAGCAGATCCACAAAAGAAGAAACTTCAATGTTAGCGATGTAGCTAAGAAATAGGCAAGAATGACCCAAGAAGTGCAACCTGGAGGTCTGGGTTGAGTTAGATGTCCTACATGAGTTCTTCCTTTACAGATGGCTTCAGTTCCCAGAAAGAGAAATGGGTACTGTCCAGGGGCCCCGTGACTTCTGGCCCTCTACTCTGCTTTCCCTACAGATCTGTCTGTGGCTGTCTTAGCAACTGCCTTTATATTCTTCACTTTCTGAAATAAAATGTCTTCTGAGCATGGAAACTGGAAGCTATCCAAAAAGCAAAGACCCAAGCAAGGAACTAAAATTTAGCCAGTAACCAGAGGTAGAGATAGGTATATGACTTTATCTTACATATACTCATACAGATAAGATTTCCAAAGCAGAGAGGGTGAGACTATGAACAAACAATCCATATTAGAATACACACATGTATACATATATGCATGCACACATAAAGTCCTCATTTACAATGACTCTCTAACTGTGCTTTTATAATTATATTCAATTTTTAGCACTTTGGACATGTGTGTAAAATGTAACCATATATACACACACATATATATCATATATATGATATATATCATAATCAGTAATTATTTCACCGCTCAAACAAACCACCATGTCAAACATTGTAGAGCTTGGCTGTCTAGTCCACCAATGTAACTGTCTTTGTTTTTTGAAATATTCGCTGTAGCACTCACCACTTAAGCTGCTCCTCTTTGTAGTTTTGGCTTTGAGGACTTTGATTCCAAACTCTATCACAACCAAATGTCTTCCCTCTGAGTGAGGACTAGTTTGGGAGTCCTTCTGCGTGAAAGTCTGAAGTCTTGACTTTTGGAGGCTTCCATCACACCACATCTCTGGCACTAAGAAGGGCTTAGTCACATTCTGTCCAGCATGTCTAGGAAGTTGAAATAGAATCACATATAATAATTCCAGAAAAGGGGTAGTTGTATTTCAATTAGAATAAACAATTTCTCAGTATTATTCTATTTCATTCTAATAGTCAATGACTACCTTCCCCTTACTCTTCTTTCTTTAATCTTTAACTGTTATTGCCTGTTCATTCTTCCAACAAAATTTAGTCTTAATTTTGTTGAGCTCCAAAACAAATTGCCCCTGAGACTTTCACTGTGTGTAGACTATATGTAGTCGCTATATGTAAAGTATGACTGTACACACTTTTAGGAAATATTCTCCAGTTATTCCCTTCTACTTCTCATCAGAGAATTACTCTTTCTCATACATCCAAATTTCATAACCTACAGGTTTGGCACTTATTCCTAAGATTCAGCTACAAAAGTTGAGTATATTTGAGGGCAAACACACACATATTCAATCCTTTATCACCTGATCTTCTTCTGTTAATCTATCAATCTGCAATTTATTTTTTGAATGCATTTCAAAGTAAATGACAGATAACCCCCCCTCCACAAACACACCAAGCACCAGCACACAAAACATTAACCAGAATGTAACATCATTTATACTTTTATTCCTTGAATTGAAAAATAGATGGAGGCCTGGAGAAATGGTTGGTTGTTAAAGTGCCTTCTAAATAATATGGCAACCTGAATTTGAATCTCCAGCATCCACACAAAAAGCCAGTGCAGGAGGGTGGAGACAGGAGGATCCCTGGAACTTATTGGTTAGCTAGCTCTGGTGAATCAGTGTGCTCCACAGGCAGTGGGAAACCATGTCCCAGCAAATAAGGTGGCAAGTCACCAAGGAAGACCCCAACCCTCAGCTCTGACCTTCACACATGCATGTGTAGTATACAGTACACACCCCACATGAAGATTGGCATGCACCAACCAGCAGGGAGCCAACGTGCTTCCCATTTTCCCAAAGCAGACACCCTGAGTGTGAGAACGCTAAGCTGTCACAAATGGGGTCGCACAAGCCAAAGAGGATTTAACAGGGACATCATTTAATATTAGATTGCATGCCTTTGCTCATCAAAGTGTGAGGGAAGTCAAGGTGTCAATTCTAGAAAACAGGACTTTTTCTTCTCAAAGAGAGTGTGTTATAGGGTAAATATATTTTAAGGTTTCAAGGGGTATGTTTGTCTTGAGTTCCAAGAAAAAGGTGACTTAGGCATGCAGATTATGATAATTAATAGTGATTGCCAATTTAATTGAATTAAGACATGCTCAGGTAGGAACTGAAGAAATGGCTCAGTGGTTAAGGGTGTTTGCTAGTCTTGCAGAGGATCTCAGTTTGATTCCCAACATCCATGTTGGGGGGCTCATGATGGCCTGTAGCTACGGTTTCTTAGAATGTGGACTTCTTGGGAATCTGCATACCCCCAAACATATATAGACGTATGCACATGATTTTTAAAAAAGAAATTCCCAAATGTTTAATGAAACACATCACTGGGTGTGTCTGTGAAGGTGTCCTCAGAGGCGATGTGACTGTGAGTGGCCTGAGGAATTCATTAACCCTTTGGTGGACCTAGAATGTAATGGTGTTAGTGGGAGGTGGCAAAAGTCAGGAGGTGGCCCGAGTTGGAAGGGGTCGGTCATTGGGGAATGGTGTCCCGGACTTCTCCTGCATTCCCTTTCTCTCTGATTCTTGGCCAGCACACAGTGAAGACTTTTGTACATCACATGCTCCTGCTGCCCTGAAGTTCCCATCTGAGCATGGGGCCAACGAACCACAGACTGAAACCTGTGACTCTATGAGCCCAGATAAATCTTGTATTCCCTTAAATTATATATGTCAGTTCTTTAGCCACACAATGACAGAAATATATCACAAGGGAAGAGCCTGGAGAATTCATTTACTCTTTCTTGACACAGGAAGAGAGTCATAAAAAAGAAGCAAGAATGTAAATTCATGAATCACCTTGAGAATGTCTTCCGTCTTGGGTCATTTGTTGGAGCAATTCTAAAGAGTTCATATCACTAGCAAGACAGAAATGCAGCATTTCCTTTTTCCACTCTTCAACCTCATCATAGATGCTAGTAGATATCTGATCTTTGCTGTGGGTGTCTTCCCTCCTTTCTGCAATCTTGAGAAATAAATATTTCCTTACAAGTTTTCTTTTGGGTTGTTGAATATTTGCTTTGATAAGAATCATTAAAGATGTGGGAAACCCTCCATTACCTTGCCGAGTTCCATAAATAAAGTACACATTCCATAAATATTTGTTGAATTGAACTATGTTTAATCAACATCTGTTTAAGGCAAATAAATGGAAAACATTCTTCACTGGTGTCCAAGCCACTTTTTTTTGTTTGACTTTGAATAAGAGTGACTCATCTCATGCTGTGGTCTAAAGAAGAAACTATTTTTAACAATGACAGCACCTTCTGAGACTCACCTTTTAAAACAGTATCTCTGAAAGGAGGTTTCATTCAAATAAATCAATACTTATGAATATTAAAACAGGTAATAAATCACAGTCTGTAACTGGGTTTATAGAGTTAGTTTTTAAAAAATTAAATTATTGAAATTATAATCTGTATGTGGGTTTATATAGTTAGGATTTTTTAAAAATTTTAATTGTGTGTGTTTGTGTGTGTAGACCAGAGTAAAACATGAGTGCCAGCTCTCTTAGATACAGACTCTCACTGAATCTTCCTACGTAGACAAGATTGCTAGCTGTCAAGTCCTGGGGATCTGTCTCTACCTCCCCAGGGCCTGGATTACAGGCCTGTGCCACACTATCTGGCTTTTTGACTTGGGTGCTGGAAGTTGAATCCATGTAACTCCTGCTTGTGTATCAAGTACTTTACTGGCTGAGCTGTCTCACCAGCCCTTAGGTCTCACATTCTTTTTGCTGGGTCCTTTGATAGAGTCTTCACATCTCCAGCATGACTCTGGATATAAAGAGATTCCAGCCCCTCTAACTTGACTAGGTTATTGAACTTCACGTTCTTGGTGTTCATTTTTTTTAAGCTTCCCAGCTGCTATTTCCAGCTGTGCTTTTTGTGGTGCGGTCCTGTGCATGGTTAGCTGTCAGCTTAGAAGAAAGATCTGTTTACAGATCTCAGGCTCTTCCTGTTATGGTCCCTGCTCTTTGAGATTTTGCCTTTATATTTCAGTCTTTTGTCTGCCAAGATTTGGATCTCTGCCTTGTCAGTCTACTAGGACCACTGCTTCTTTTGGAAGGCTTTGTTTATCCCTCATTTCTGCAGCATTGGAAATGTTCTTAGGTGGGACTAAAAAGCCATGATGTCTGTAGACTTTTTTTTTTTGCTGTCACACAGGCCCTGGAATATCCTGCCATTGACTCTCTGCAGTGCCTCAAAACAGTTTTCAATGGTGTCCAACCTCAACAATTGCTTTGAGTAGGAGAATAGGTCCAATACCATCTGCATTGCCATAGCCAGATTTAGATTTAGAAACCCAAAAGAAAGTTGGTGTTTTTTTGGGGGGGGTCAGAAACTATTGAATTTTTAATGAAACTAATTTCAAAAGTCATTTAGGGGCAGAGACATAACTCAAGTGATAGAGTACTTGCCTGGCATGCATGAAACCCTGAGTTCATTCTTTGCATGGCATAAAACTCAGTGTGGTAGCTCGTGCTTATAATTCCATCACTTAAGAGTTAGAAGAAGAATTGGAAGTTCAAGGTCATCATCAGCTGCATTGTGAGTTTGAGTCCAGCCTGGGATATGAGACCCCATCTCAAAGCGGGGAAAAAGCCACTTAGTGTTTGATAGTTATAGATGAATGTAGTTCTTGTTTAGGAATTTTCAGTCTTAACCTAGAACAAAAAAATTAGCTATGTAGTATGAGAAAGAAGAAATTCCACTTTCTACTAATATAATACATAGAATCCACCACATGGATTTCATATGGTTTTTATGGATTACAAAGTATTTTCTATGGATTATTTTTTGAGCTTTAAAAAACCTTTCTTAGCTTGTAGGCTATCTAGAAACTATATAGACTTTGGAGCACAGTTTTCTGCATCTTAGTACATCTTAGGAACTTAAACATTTTGGAACCAGGGGGAGGGGAGGATAGCTGGTGATTAAGAACAAGAGCATACACTGGTCTTGAGGGGACCAGAATTTGGTCCCAGCATCCACATTGGGTAATTCACAACTGCCTGTAACTGCAGCTCCTGGGGCACCGACACCCTCTTCTGGTCTCCGTGGGCATCTGCACTCATGTGTGCAGAACTACACACAGACATAGTCATAGACACAGATACAGACACACACACACACACACACACAAACTGGAAAGAAACTGAAACTCAGAATCCAAGAGTTGTTTGAATCCTCTCTTTGAATTTATTCTGTCTCCAGATGACAAACTTCCTCCACCATTCTGTACCTTCCTGTGATCCTCCTTGGTCTAGAATAAGTTACTTCTGTGTGCTTTAAGTTCTGTACTAGAAAGCAGAGATAACAGTAATCATAGTTCAGGACTGTTCTGATGATAAAGTGATCGGATAAACTTCAAGTAATGAATGTGGTTGCCTGGTTCTTTTGAGCTATGGGTGGTAGAAAACTCAAGGGGGAAAGAGCAAAAGCTCAGAAAAATCTCAGGAGTTAAATATCTCATACTTATTGTATTAGCATACTTATTCTTTTTCAATATAGTCATTTTCAATCATCAATATATTTTAAAGCCAATTTCAGTTGTGTCCCACTAGCTATGGTTTGTGTTTTTGTTTTCATTTATCTCAAAATATTTTTCTTCTCTTGTGATTTTTTTTTCTGAGACTCTTTGGCTATTTAGAAGTATGCCTTTAATTTCCATATGTTGGTAAGTTCACTAAATTTCTCACATTATTAATTCTTCCCATTTTGTCCAAATAATACATGTTGTTAATTTCAACCATTTTACATTTATTTAGGACTTTTTATGTGCTCAGGAATATAGTGTATCTTGGACAAAGTCACCTGTGTGTTCTTGACGTAGATCTGTGCTCTGCTGTTGAGGGCTGTGTGTTGTAGATGTTTGTTAGTACTAGGCACTTTACCATGGAATTGCTCTGTCAGGTTGTTCTATCCATTATTGAAAGTGTGTCATGGAAGTCTCCAGATGTTAATTTTCAATGTCTTGCTTTAATTCTGTCAGTTTTCCTGCATATATTTTGGGTTTGTGTAGTAAGGTAGAAATGTCTTTATAATTGGCTTACTAATGTATAAATCATCTTATTATATAATGTCTATTCCTATTAAAAAACATCTGTCTAAAACATTACAAAAGTCATACTAGCTTTCTTTTGGCTTCTGGGTTTGCATGGTACTATTTCTCATCCTTTCATCATTTGTGCATCTTTTAATATAAAATGTTTTACACAGTTGAGTCTTGTGCCGTGTGTCTTTTTTGTGTGTATGTGTGATATATATGTGTGTATCTGTCTGTCTGTCTGTCTGTCTGTCTGTCTACCAATCTATATATATCTGTGATGTTTATATTCATGTGTTGGATGCATGTGTGTACACTCTGGTGTATATGTGCATGTGGAATCTAGTGATGAACCCTGGGTGTCTTCCTCTGCTGTTCTCCTCCTTATTCTCTGAGACAAGCTCTCTTGCTGAACCTGAAGCTCCCTGTTCTGTCTGGACTGGCTAGCCAGAAAGCCTCTGGAACCTTTCTGCCTCCCTCTTTCCAGTGCTAGGGTTGCAGGTATGTACCCAAGAATGTTTTACAAGGGTATTTGAAATCTGAATGCAGGTCCTCATGCTAACATAGAAAACATTTTACCCACTGAGCCATCTCCTCAACCCTCATGTTTTTAAAATTCCATTCTATCAATATGTGCTTTTGACTAGTGTTAATAGTTTTCTGTAGCTTCTATAACAAATTGCACATGTTGGTAACTCAAAACAAAAACAGTTTATTCTATTATATTGATGTGGGATTCCCCTCTGTATGCTGTGAATACTATTGATTAATAAAGAAACTGTCTTGAAAGAGTAGAGCTAGGCAGGGAAAACTAAACTGAATGCTGGAAGAACAAAGGCTGAGTTTAGAGACACCATGGAGCCACCAGAGGAGAAAGAGTAAGCTGCCAGCCGGAACCTTGCTGGTAGGCCACGAGCCTTGTAGTAAAATATAAAATAATAAAAATGGGTTAATTTAAGAGATAAGAGTGAGCTAGA
>LOJH01019247.1:7859-21326 GCA_001685095.1 Ellobius talpinus | reverse complement strand
CATGTCTGCATATCTGCCACTATGTTTCCCACCATGCTGACAATGGACTAAACTTTTGAACAATAAGCTAGCCCAAATTAAATGTTTTCCTTGTTTGCAGTGGTCATCTGACAGAAGACTGATATCCAAAATATATAAAGAAATCAAGACAATAGACATTAAATATCAAATACTTCCATTAAAACATGGGGAACAGATTTAAACAGAGAATTCTCAACAGAAGAATCTCAAATGGCCAAAGATACACTTAAAGAATTGTTCAACATCCTTAGTTATCAGAGAAATACAAATCAAACCACCTCTGAGACACCATTTCACACCAGTCAGAATGGCTAAGATCAAAACCGCTAATGACAGTCTTTGTTGGAGAGGATGTAAAGCGCAAACTTATACAACTACTTTGGAAATCAGTATGGTGGTTTCTCAGAGAATTGGGACTCAATCTACCTCAAGACCCAGCAATCTACTCTTGGACATATATCCAAAGGATGCTCAAATTTGTTCATAGCAGCATTATGCATATTTAGGCAGAACCTGGAAACAGCCTAGATGCTCCTCAGTGGAAGAATGGATAAAGAAAATGTGGTACCTCTACACAGTGGGAAAAAACTGATATCATGAAATTTGCAGGCAAATGGATGGAACAAGAACAAATAATCCTGAGTAAGGTAACCCAGGCTCATAAAGACAAACATGGTATGTACTCATTGATAAGAGTATACTAGATGTAAAGGAAAGGATAACCAGGCTATAATCCTTATACCAGAGAAGCTAAGTAACAAGAAGGACCTCAAGAGGCATTCCTCTTAGGAACTCCTGGGAAGGGTGAACAGATGAAATGTCCTGGGTAAACTGGTGGCAAGGAGGTAGAGGGCAGGATATGAGGGTATGGGAACATGAGGAATCAGGATGATCGAGTTGGAGGTGGGATGGAGTGGGAGAGTAATGAAAGAGATATCTTGATAGAGGGGATCATTATGGGACTAGGGAGGAATATGGTGCCATGGAAACTCCCAGGAACCCATAAGGATGACCCCAACTAAGAGTTCTAGCAATAGTGGAGAGGGTGCCTGAACCAGTTAGCCTTCACTTGTAATCACATTGGTATCTACCCTAACATTCATAATAGAGCCTTCATCCAGTAACTGAAGGAAGAAGATGCAGAGATCCACAGCCAAGCAGTGGGCCAAGCTCCAGGAGTCCAGTTGAAGAAAGCAAGTGTGGGGGGGTCAAGTTCATAATGGGGAAACCCACAGAGATAGTTGACCTGAGCTTGTTATAGCTCATGGATTCTGGACCAACTGCTAAGGAGTAGGCCTGAGACTGACCTAGGCCATCTGCATGTGGGTGACAGCTGTGTAGCTTGGTCTTTTGTGGGCCCCCCAGAATTTGGACCATGACCTGTCCCTGATGCAAGAGTTGGCTCTTTGGAACCTATTCCCTATGGTGGGATGCCTCATCCAGTGTTGATACAGGGAGGAGGAGGTTAGTAATGCCTCAACTTGGTATGTCATGCTTTGCTGACTCCCATGGGAGGCCTTATCCCTTCTGAATGGAGATGGAGAAGTGGATAGGCAGGTAGAAGGGAGGTGAGGGGGAGGGAATTGGAGGAGAGGAGAGAGAGGAAACTGTGTTTGGTATGTAAGATAAAAAAAGAGTTGCCATGGTCATGGTGTCTCTTCACAGCAATAGAAACCCTAAGATACAACTTGATCATGTTATCTCCTAACAGAAAAGGTTTCCCTTAATAATATTGGGTAGGATTATTTTAAAGGAAAGAATTCCAAAATAAGACACATGAGAAACAGAAGGACTAAACTTGAAAGGCCCCTAGATACTCTAAGTTCTTCCACAAATGCTTATCCCCCCCAGAGACAAATGATGGGCGATATACAGACAGAGAGACCAGAGAGAGCAGAAATTAGCATATCTTTCTTTGACCTTCATAGTTGTTTCAAGGGTCAGGCCTAATGCTGGGAATGGAAGTTCTGGATGTTATAGAGACAGGGCAGTTGCCCTCCTACAATAAGCTGTCACCATATTTGGAAACTTCAAACATCCTTATTCAAGTACTCTTTTTCACACAGAGACTATCATTAGCCACTCAGGACGAAATCCCACAGTGTGCATACATTTTACTGAATGGAACATTTATAAACCCTGGGCATACTGCATCTATGAAACAAATTCAGCAGAAATATTCAGTGAAGCATAACTATTTCAGTATTATGGGAATAAAATCTTAGTGTCACATGACAAGATCATCATGGTAATTAGACAGTGGCTTTATCACGTCAGCTTACTAACTGTGTGGTCCTATCCTCAAACCTTATTTATATACCTGATAAGAATGAATTCTTTAGACACGTGAGATCCTGAGGGACCCGGTCTCAATGGAAAAAATGTGAATTTATCTTGTACTGCTCCATTCACAATTTATTACCTACCCAAAATTCAATTAGATGTAACAACTCTCTGCTCCGTAGCTTTCTGATTTTCCCACTTTTCATCCTCTTAAATGTCTCTTTGGTGTAGAAAGTCTTTCTTATCTCTGTCCTTACTTCAGATACAAAGCTGAAAGCCAGTTCCTTTGAGATAGAGGATAAAGTTCCAAAGCAAGTGTTTATCTATAGCTTCCATAAGGCTAAGGTGGATAAATATTTAAAAAAAGACTCATGGGGAAGTGGATTTTAGGCTGCGGTTCTCCAGAAACAAGGCAGAATCACAGCTACCAAAGGAAAGTAAAGTAGAATGTGTAAGTATGGGGAGGAGGAGAGGGGCAGTTAATAGCCTACTGGGAACTAGAGAAGGTATAACCTTGCAGGATAGTTGATACTGCCTTTAAATTCTCAAGTACTGGTAATGTTCAATTACAGAATGCCCATTGTTCATCAACATTCTATTCAATAAAGATGTATACACATGTGAGATTTCTTCCTGAATGGGAAAAAAGTCTTGGCAAAACAAACAAACAAACAAACAAAAAACAGCAGCATGAGAAGAATTGAAATTGCCAAATGAGATAACGACTTACAGTGGTGGGGGTTAGCAGGACCACCTCTACAAGGAACTATGTTAAATTCTGCTGTTTGCCTTGCCTTCCTTTCCTTTCCTTTTTTTCCTTTGAGAGAGAAAACAAGTGCGAGGGGGAGAGAGCTGGGGTAGATAGAAAGGGAAATGTTGAGATAGATACCAAGATTGAATATAAGTGAATATACTGGGTAGATGGGAAGAAAAGTTTAGAGTTTGTTAACACTCTGTGACTCCTGATTATATATGCCTACAATGATAGTATGCCACAATATCCTACATCTGTTACAAAAGGATTATCCCCACACCCTGTTCCCTACTACCTTCTTCCTTTCTATTCAATGATGCTCTGCTTATTTTACAGACACATTTATTTTTCTCTGGTTGGACAGAACTTTAAAAAAAAAACACTTAGGGATGGGGCTATTGAAAGCAGCTCCAGGAGAGAAAAACAGCATTTAGCACAAATAGCAAAACTGCCCTCGTGACAGCTCTTGCCTTGCGGCCTTTCCATTTTTGCCAGAGTTTTCAGCCTGGGTTCTCTCAGTTCCTACCCTTGGCTATGACATGGAAGGCTTTGAAATTTCAGCTTATAGGGGAGTGGACGTCTAACGAAGTTAGATGGTCATTTTTCAGGGGTCTCAGAAAATGGTGAATTAGATCACTATTGGAACACAGTTATTAGAATGCCTTGAGGAACTGTGAGAAAGGCTCCAGGAAAAAAGGCAGAAGGCCTTTTTTGTTTTTTTTTTTTATCACAGGTGCATATTTGTTCCATGGATTGTTCTTTGGCATGATTTTTTTCGTGCCTCCTATGTCAAATATTTACATTCAATTTCTAGGACATGTTGATTCTTATTAGATGTCAGAACATGGCTATAGGACCCAACTGGTGAAATGTTATGCTGAGTGCTGTCATCAGTGTACCCTGAATCTGGATATGGCCTTCTCTGCCATGCTCTTGTGCTTCCCCAAATATAATATATAGTAGGTGCCAGGCTACCATGTTTAAATTGGTCTTTCCTGAGAAAGTTCTGGGAAAGGATTGCCCTGTTGTTTAGTATGTGCTTACTGGCATTTATTTGCATATTTTTTTCGGATCATGTTTTTCTGAACTCAAGCAGCCTTCCTTGGATCATTTTTTCTTTGTTACGTTCATGTATAAAAGTACATGGAACTGAAGGCTGTTTACACCATTAGACTGTAGTCCACCCCATTCTTTCAGGTCCTCAGATCTCAAGTCCAACAGACAAGATGTGCACAGGTTGGTTGAAGTTGACAAATGGGGCCTGAATGAGAAGCTACAAGAGGATGTGAGGACCCCTGCAGAAAGATGTAAGCAGGGATTAATATGGGGCTAAAAGTAGGAAAACTGGCATCATCCAAAGCTCACTTTCCACATGCCCATTTTCATGGTTGCACAGTCCTTCATTTCTTCTCTCTGTAAGTATGTATTGTATCAGCTACACTTCTATTTTTCCTTGACAGTGTGCACTGCCTTGTAAACTCAAAGAATATACAATTATCAGTCCTTTCTTATATTGAAACAACAAAACATACTAACTGATACATTAAACATATAACCTACCCCATTGATAGCAAAACACTCACTTTACAATGTAGCAATGTGTATAGTGGAATGTGATTTCTGAAAGAATAGCTTCATGTCAGTGTTTATATGTAATAGCATTCCTTATTAAAAAGGAAACAGCTATAATAAACACAAATCAGAGTGACAGCAGAAATCATGCTATCAACAAACCCATCAAAATGGAATCAAATGTCATGAGATGAACACCATCATAGGGATATGTACAAGAACTTTTCCATATGGGATTCTCTGCTACTTCATTTTGAAACTACAGAAGTAAAGCAGCTGTGTGTGTGTGTATATATATATATATACATACACACACATACATACATACATACATACGTATATATATATATCTCCAGGCCATTTTGAGTATTATTTCCTTCTCAGTAATGGCTCACGGGGAATTTTTCACATCATAACATGAAGGATTTTCATGATCACAGCTTCATGCAGTCACACCTTAAGGGTGCTACTGTAATTATTCAAGTTCTGACAGTTATTTTCACATTAAGTAATTCTGTTATTAAATACTTTTAGAATATGTTATGCAACAAAATAATGTTTACAAACTGACAGTATTTGGACAGTATTTATGGTCCATTGTCATGCCTAGATTACAGGATATGAAAGCCATATGTTATTTACTCATCAACATTAACCGTCTTGGCAGAACATTGATAAAGAACTTCATACTATTCCCAAATCCTTAGTATAAAGTAGTCCATCATTTTTATTTATATAGCATTTAAAATCATTCTATTCTTTTTTTATACTTCTAAAGCAACACTGTTTAGCTTTTACTTCCCCTGAACATTTCAATAAGGTTTTCCTATTATCAAGATGCTCCACAAATAAGGACTATAAGCATCTTGCAATTTTTTTTGTCTAGCAGTCATTTCACTTACACAACATACAAAAGCCAGGCATGGTTTCATACACTTGTAATCCTGGTACTTAGGAGGCAGATTCAGAAAGATTCCCGCAAATATGAGACCAGTCTGGGCTATAGAAAGAGTTCAAGGACAGCTAGGGGTATATAAGCAAGAGTTTATCTCAAAAATAAGTAAAAAAATGCTTTGACTACATTTTTCCAATCTACATGCTATGCATGAGATGTTACTACACACACACGCACACACACGGTTGGGGATGTGTTGAGGACACAGTAAATAATTAACTAATATAGGACATTGTTTTATGACCTAGCTGCTCTTTCACATTCACACAAAAGTAATATGTTAAAAGTCACTAGAAATTCTGCAATAAATAGAACTTTGTGTCTGTGTTCAATCTAGTACACCCACAATCTATTTGCTGTAGGTATTTCTGACTACTGCCACATATTTTCTTTTCTGAAAGCTATTTTAACATCTTACAAACAACAGTGTATAGAGTAGGATTTTAGAGAAAACACTAAACCCAACAAATAATATCTCCCATGGATAATTTAATTTAACATAATCTTAAATCTCAAAGTAGAAAGGTATCATAACGTTTATCTTGAGAATGTAAATTTATCAAGACTGTTATGAAACATTTTCTGAATAATACAACACTCCCAAACTATATATATGTATATATGTGTGTGTCTAATATAAAAAAATAGTTACTTGTCTCCTTTTTGTAGCAAAACCAGATCATCTATTATCACAGTGTTTAGATACAGCTGGTAAAAGAGACACAATTGAGAAACAGATCATAATCCTCTGGATGCTAGTCTTAATTTTTTTTCTGAAATTAGCTAAATCAATTAATGTGAAATCCAAGCCAGAGTCATGGATTCACCTATCTGAACATTATGAGAGCATCAAATATATCCATAAGTTAAATAAAGGCTATTTATCAAATGACTTAAATTTTCACACTTGTCACACTATTAATAAATATGGAACTTGAACTGTTTTAAAAAGTTAATTTATTAACTGTTACTAATAGAATGATTCATTTTCCACATGGTAGAGTAAAAGAATTAGGTCCCAATAAAATTGGAACATTCTACTGGCTTATTCTCTTTCTAAAATACATATGGTATAATTATTACAAGTATATATCTCACTGACCATAGTGTTCATTCTAATGAACAAATATGAAAAATGAAACATTATTTAAGTTTTAGTGATAAAGAGCTAAGTATTCCAATCCTGAGTAATAGGATCAGAGAGACACATTTTCTAGAACATACAGGATAAAGTATCTTCATTCATTTTTCTGCACTCAATTGACAGCTTCTTTTCTTTAGAAATGCAAATGACAAGAGATGTGAATAACAGAAATCTTGGTACTATAGATCTGGGATATGATCACTTTCCAACTAGAAAAGGAATCAAGAGGGCATTCAAATCATTGCAACTGGCCATTACCAATCACTATCTGGTATCAAAGTTATATGAGCAATTCTCTATGAACACATATATTATTCTGTAATTTTTTGGCCATTCACTCAGAAGAAGTTATAACATGGTATGCATGACCTAGAGAATTACAGACTCTAGGAATAGCCATGTATAACTTATTATTCCAATTGGTACATGAAAAGTTTATAAGAATTTTGGATGTCAAAAACCTCCAAAACAAACTTACATGCAATTTCCTCAGAATATAAATTATGATACTTCTGTAAATGGAATAGAATTCTAAATTGCCTTTTCAACATTAATCCAATATGTCTGTCAGTCTTACAGCACATAAATGGAAACATTTTTTTGAGACAGGGTTTCTCTGTGTAACCCTAGCTGTCCTGGAACTTTCTCTGCAGACCAGGATGACCTCAAACTCAGAGACTGGCCTTCCTTTGCCTCATGAGAGCTGGGATTAAAGGAGTGTGCCATCACCACCCTGGTGAAAACATAATTCTTGTTACATTATTTGTTTCTATAATCTTGCTACCAAGAGTCAAAACAGTTTTAATCTTTTGTTCTAAAAGAAGAGATGCAATAAAAAATCTCAAATAGTTCTTGAACAAAAAGAAAATTATCATGACTTTTCAAAGTGGAGTAAAATTTAGCATGGATATTTTATTTTGGATATTTGACATGGAATAAACTACCTATTGATGGTACTTATCATGCATCTTTGACAAAAGAGCCTTAATTAAAATTTCACTATAGGCACATCACCATATATATATATGCATAGCACTTCATTGTCTCCTTGATAAAAATAGTGTGACTTAGAGTGATATTTCATAGATTCTTTACAATATCATTTTTGGACTATGTTGTTAGAACACTGAAATGGAAAAAATCTATTGTTTATGCTGTCTTAAAATACACTTTCAAGTGTTGGACTCATACCTAATAAAATTTAAACCATGTAATCTGTAATATAGGACCCTCTGTTCTTTCCTTGTAGTACAGTTCTTTTCTTTCTTTTATTACATTTTTCTTTGTTTCTAATATTAGGGATGGAGCCCATAGTCTCACACATACTAGGTAAGTATTCTACCACAGATCTACATACATAGCCATTTTCCCCTTAGATTTTTTTTATTTTGAGACAGTTTCATAAAATTACCTCAGTTTACCTAAAAAATCTCCATACTCCTATTCAGCGTTCTGAATAGCTATTACTGAGCCATACTGCCTAGATCTTTCCAATATAGTCTACAATTGTCTTCAAAAATCAAACATCTTACTATATGTCTTGAAGGTAATCCTTACTGAATCCTTTATCATATGTGAGCCTAACTTATGTTTTCAAGTACATGTTTTATTCCTTGGAAGTATAATAGCATCCGCAGTACTAATTTTAACATTTTTTTTTACTTTTTTTGCTAATGGTGAAACAAGCTAATGAAGGCCTTATTGATAACAATGACCACTATTTACAGAACACCATGTACCACATAAGACACCGATATTAATATTTTACCTTAGTCTGCATGTCTAGCTTCTATTATATTTCTATTTATCTATAATTTCTTATTTCTTGAGCTAGAAAGTATATTTAAGTTTATTGCAATTAATTAAGCCCCACATCTTTTTGATTCTGCATCAAAGATGTGGAAAACAGTTCCTGGGAAGTAGGCCAGCTAACAAATATCCTTCCAAATTAGTGGTATAGGGATAAGCCCACACAGGGAATGCACACATGACAGTATCTTTAGTAAATGTGAAAAAATAGCCTCAAACCTGTACTCTGATCAAATAAATCTTTCTCCTGAACTGTATTATGACAAATTTTAAGACTTTGGCGTATTCAGTAAGATATATGTACATGATTCCTCAAATATTTTCACTTTGTTTTAACAACAAGATTTTAAATTGAGTTAGATAGGTATATATTATATTTATCACATGGCAGATTAATTTCCATATTAAAAATCAAATTATAAGATTTACTAGACTGTTCTTTGTTATTACTAAATATAGCATCAATAATGTCAGATATATCCAATCCACGTATTTGTCTTGAGCAATCTCAAAAGTAAATAAAACAAAACCCAAATTTAATTATAAAGTATTGACTATTTAAACTAAAAGATTTTCTTAAAGTTTGGAAGCATTCAAGACAATTAGCAGCCAGCAATTGGTCTTAATTTTCACAATAAAAAACTACATAAAAATCCCATTGTTATAGTAATACTAACCTTGGTATCTTATTTATTCAAATCACTAGAACTGTAGCAATTTTCCCTTATTTTCCACTTGAAGACAACACATGGAAGAAAAAAATCAGTAAACTAAAAATCAACACTGATACATATTGGCAGAGCTGTTTGGGGAATTTGGATACTTTCACTCACTAGTTCACTTTGGCCACCCGTGGTATTTTCATGAACAAAAATCTACAGGAAAATTGACAAACAGGTATTACTGGCTGATGGTCAGAACCCTTGTTCTGTATAAATCTACACTATATAAGAAATAAAGTAGTGTGTTAGGGTGACGTCCCTGATTTCAGTCTCTACTGCTGTTGTTAATGTTGTTTCTCATCCTTAAAATGGAGCAATTCCACGATCGAGAATTTATATAAGTTGTTAAATGCAGGTCACAATTTTGATATGCTTTTAATGAAAATCATTTCCCAATACGCCTTCTTACCACTTTGTTTTCTCTTATTATAGGTTGCTTTTGTAATTTCTATATGACAGAATTGATTAGCTCATGGTGCTAATGAGGCCAAGGTTATGAGTCTGATACTTATATGAGCCAGTTAGTTTTACAGAAAGAAAAAGAAACATGTTCTATAGTTTTTAAAGCCAGGAACTTCAACTGTAGCCAGCCAGGATACAAATTTATGTCCTTGGAAAGAATAAAAAACACAAAAGGAGCTCCGGACAAACACATAAAAGCAGTTATCTTGATAGCAGCAAATTCTTACTTGAAAAGATTCTTCTTCATGTATAGAATGAGAGTGCTGTTTCTCATGAATTTGCATAACAAATTTGGAAATTAAAATGGAACATCACAATCATGCAAATTATTAAAATATTTTCACAATATATTAATAATGTGCTTATATGTGAAAGAATCTTAATGCTTCCAGAGGGAATAGAATATATACATATGATGGCAATTACATGCTCCCATTATACATACACATAGGATAATGGGCAATATGGTTATAATTATACAATCTTACACATAAATAAGAGCATAAAGCTAATAATTTCAGGGATTCCCAGATCATTGTACAAAAACAAAATGATTTCAGCAAATAATTACGTTTGCTTAGAGCACAGGCTAAGTGTTAATAGGGAAATTCCTATGTAGGTCTAATGAGCTTGGAGATACTACATTTTGACTTTGATTTTCCTATTTTTTTAATTTTGGTTTAGGGGAATCCCAATGCACTAAGCTGAAATTTATCTCAGGACAGTATAAAAATCAACTGGTGGGAAGAAGAGTCTGGAGTAACTGCTTAGATGATGACTGTTAAGAAGTAAAGGCAGCCTGTCATGATGGCACATACATTTAATCCAAGCACTTGGCACTCGAGATGCAGAGGCAGGAGGGTTCTCTATGAGTTTGGGGTGAGCCTGGTCTACATTGCAAGTTCCAGGACAGCCAGGATTACATAGAAATACACCTGACTAAAAAATAAAAAGAAAGTTTATACAAAAATAAGCACTACTAATATGGATACCAATATATTACAAATAGAAATGATAGCATACCTCAGTTTAGAGAATAAGTTAATGCAGAGATTAAGTCTTTATTATAAAGTATGATTATGTAGATTTGAATTCTTGTTCTTCCAATTACTCTCTTTGGATTTTAGATAGTTATCTAATTTCCCTGTGTGTCTGCATATCCAATTGGAAAATGGATGTCAAAATAACCATAATCAGTAGGATGGTTCTGAGGATGAAAACCTTTCATATGTTAAATGCTAAACAAATGATGAAGATGTTATCAGTATAATAACAGTTGTTGAATATGGCAATACAAAGACACGTCAAACAATCACCAGTGAGTGAAACAACATAACTCAACATAACTAAGAAGAGTAGTGGTAACATTCAAAGAACTAGGTTTTAAAAGAAGACCAATGATTTCACTGTTAAAATGCTGAGTTTGGGAAACTGGAAATATTTTTTGGGAAAGTAAATTGTGTGTGTATGTATGTGTGTTTGTGTGTGTGTAGAAGAATACAGCTGATGGTTGCAAGATCTGGTGTGTGAAGAGTGAAGAAAACAGGGTGATATCAATATAAGATTCCTCTGGGTTGAAAGATTGATTGAAGTAATGGAACTGGTGAAGACAGCCACGGGAATTAAGGAAAAGAAAGGAAAGAAGAAAATTTCAGAAGCAGATGAAGTAGCAGATGAAGTGATTCATATCCAAAGGCAAGAGCAACAATATTAATGGAATAAATAAAAGTCTAACATCATATACTTGCAACTCCATAAACATCAGTTGAAATTTTGTTAAATTATCAAAATTACTGTTTTACAATTCAACTCTATGACCTATATATATATTTTTAGAAAACATTATAATGATAATGAATAACAAATAGTTTTAAGGTTCAATAACCTATGATATATCTCAATTGTTATATTAAGTTCTATCAATTTTTTGTATGGTTGCTTGACATTCCTGTAATTATCTATGGGAAATAAAATAAGAAATAAACTAGTCTGCCTCCTGCAACTAATATGTACAAATATAATTCAAACAATGCACAGGAAAATGTAATTTCTTAAAATACTTTACAGAGCTCTGTAGAAACAATCTTCAATAAAATAAATGCATTAGAAAAATGTTGTTCACTGTAGATCTTGCTTCTTTCAGGGTCTCAGTTTTTCCATACATAAATTAGGATCTATATGCTACACACTATTACTGCATTATTTTCAGGTCCTCATAAATAACTAAAATAATACAATAATAACGGAATTATCTTTGAAAAATTTTGCTCAGTCTGTCATTAGTCAGTGAAAGAAAACAAAAGACAAACAAGCCACTATAATGGGGAAACATAAACTGTGAAGCAACTCAGGATTCAAAAGTAAATGGGTGATTGGAGGATTTTAGATTGGATCCAGTCAATGTATTCTGCTAAATAACTTCCTTCAATACTTTTATCTATAACCTCTACACCAAGCCTCTTGTATTCTACAAGCCTGATTTATTACAATTTAAATTTATATAGCTTTAACATAGTAATATCATAAGAAGAGTAAGGTAGTTTTGAAATTCAAATAATATTTCCTGCAGTAGCCACTCTGAATTGTAATCACCATTTGTATACAAATTACAAACATACTCGGAAAGACAAGGCAATAAAAAATGTGAAACTGACACTATTCAAAGAATGTTGTTTTCCTGAAGAGTATAATTAAGTCTAACTGCTTAAATTACAATAAGAAAATAAACACCTAAATCAACTCAAACATTCTATGAAAATAATCAAATATTTATAAACCAAACATTCCCCAAATTTAGTTGTTATATCTACTATGAAAGAATAAATCTTCAAATATCTAAAGCTCTAGTCTTGATACAAAAGAGTAATAAACAGAAAGGTGAACAAAGAGAATTAAAAGAAAAATTATTAGAACTGAGCAGGAAAGAATGTAGATATATGAGAGATGCTGAGGTAATATCAGAGTCATATTACCAAGTTTATAGTTGGCATTATATAATTTCTAAGCTACACTTATTGGCCTAAATCCTTACTAGGTTCACACATCTTTTTAAGCATTTTGTTTCCATCCAACCTTCTCATTCATTTAATCAGAGAACTTTTATCTGACCTGCCAGCTACTTCCTACTTTAATGGATATGTCTGGAATACTATTGCTCAGCCATTTGAGAAATACTTTTTTTGCATATATTTCCAAATGATCAATTTATTTAGTAAGGATCAATATAGTGTTTCCGACTGTATTTAATGTATCAAATTTTAACATGCAAGGTTAAATATAATATTAAAATAGGATAACCACAGTAGATATTGTCTTACATGAGATTAATTGGAAAAGCTAATTTTTGTTTCTTTTCATTTATTTATTGTTTTGGTTTTAGATCAAATAATTTAATAGTTCACTCCATCTAATTTACATTCAACCCCCAGGAGAAAAAAAGATCGGCAAATACTCAACTTAGAAAAAAAAAGACTGGTGAGTACTTGGTTTAATTTCATTTTTTTTTAGCAGAAAGGCAAGTGAAAGGTTTAAGTAGCATATTTATTTAGAGGTTGGCCAGAAGAAAATGAACATCTTTTCACACAAGAGGTTCCTGGAACTTCGTAAAAACACACATGTGGATGGGTAGTGGTGACACAATCCTTTAATCCCAGCACTCGGTAGGTGGAGGCAGGAAGATTTCTCTGAGTTTGAGGCTAGCCTGGACTACAAGAGCTAGTTCCAGGACAGGCTCCAAAGCTACAGA
>LOJH01019246.1:7653-18351 GCA_001685095.1 Ellobius talpinus | reverse complement strand
TCTCTCTCTCTCTCTCTCTCTCTCTCTCTCTCTCTCTCTCTCTCTCCTACTTCCTCACTCCCTCTCTGTTTCCAAATCCCACTATTTCAGAGAGTCTCTGAATAAAATAAACCCCAAAGCTCAGTTCTGCATTCCTGGTGGCTATTGCAGCTGTCTCCTCTGAAGTTTCCAGTCCCTTAAGTCCCTGCCTAAGCGGTAAGCTTTTGATCTTACTCAATTGTGCTGCACGCATCATCATCCCCCATCTACGATCCATAAATATCTCCCTGATTCAGTTTGGGAGCGCAACTCCTTTGATTTCTATCTCCAGGACAGAGGGCCATTCCTGGAGTTGTATTGTTCAAGTATCCCTGTTTCCATACTTCTTCAATTCATCTTGATCTGCCTCACTGCATTGGTAGAGAAACTTACTATTTTATTTTTCAAGCACAGGAAACCTATTGGCTTGTTACAGGAACCCTACTCAAATACTTAGAATTAGCAATGTCATGAACCTTGGAGTAGAACCTATAAGCATCATTCACTAAACCAGCATAACCCCTACCTACATTCTATATGTGTCCTTATACCCATAGATAAATGTAGTCCTCACTCCTTATCAAGGACAGAGACCATTACAGAAAAACAAACAATATGCAGAGATATGGAGCCCACTCTCAATGGATACATATACAGAAACAACTCCCATACATAAGGCACAGAGAACACTGTGGAAAATGGAGCTGAAAGACTGTAAAAGCCAGAGAATAAGTGTTTTTTATTATTTATTATATCTCCTAGTAATGTCAGAATCTTCACCCATTATATACCTAAACATGAGTGGCACGAGAAGAGAAGAATCAGTTTCACACCAGGTAAAAATGCAGTGAGAAGTAATTATAATAACCATGAATGAAATGTACATGAGTTATAACTAAAAACAGCCTTACATTTCAATATTTTACTGTAAAATTGGATACTCATTCTACAGTTGAATATACTATTTTTGAATAAGGAAATTACTTGAAACAACCCCAACTATGAACAAAGCATATTCCAGATATTTTCTCTGGAATACCATCATTTTATTCTTATGTCACTCTTTTAAATTTTATCTTCTCAACTATACCCAAATATAAAGACTTCTTGATAAAATTTCAAAGACTATGCTTTATGCTTTCTCATGTAGGATGTTATATACTAATACTGCTTGAAATTCTTTATTACTTTCTTTTATTTTCAGTTTTAAACAAAACGAAAGGAAAATGAGAGCAAGCATCCATTTCTACTTCTCAGGGTGAAATGGATGCACCATACGTCATCTCACAACCCCTCGTGAAAGGCACTGGGAAAATCTTCAGGGTATCCCTGTGTATGTCTGAATTTGACATAGAACATCTGCAATAATTACTTTTTCCTGACTCACTCGATGAGGCTCCTCAGTAGAGATCACAGAAGTGGAGAGGCATGACAAGATTTTCATAAAAGCATCTCTCCTACACTTGTTCCCCTTCAACTCTGAAGCTATCTTTCTTCTTTTTACTGCCATTATTGTCAGAAATGGAGCCATCTTACATTGCCAAAACATTATTAGAACAGTAATGTGAGAGAAGCACCTAGTACACAGCTGGCCAGAGTTGAATGTCACTACTCTCCCCTCCCTCCTTTTGCCCCTCTCCTTTCCAACAATCTTGTGGGGCTGGATAATACATCATTTTTATTGTGTCTTTGCCATACCAAGTATAATAGTTAGGTGGTCTCTACAATGATTGCCAATCACGTCATGTGTGCTTAAATAGCTAATCATGTTTCATTCATAGAGCGATGTAAGAATACTGATTATTGTATTCCCTTACTGATGTATTTAAACAGTCAGACAGAAGTAGGACCCTTGAATTAGCTGATTTCCCCAGTTATTATTAACATGAAGGTTGAAGTTCAGATAGCCTAGACACACAAACTTGTCTCAAAGTGTCAGCCTCTCAAAAGCAAGTATTCTTAATTTTATTTTTCCCCAAAACAAATTTCAATTGTAGTCTTGATTTTCTACTTCATTGAGGTATATATTACAATTTAAAATCGTGTGTGTTTTGATTTATGCAAAATAATTACATAACATAGATATATCATGGATATTCAAAATAATCATCTGAGTAAAGTTAATTAATATATCATCTACTTTATTTCAAAATCTCTAGCATAAGTGTCTCAAACTCATATGTATAATAGGATCAGGAAGATTACACAGATGGGAAGAAAGATTGGATTGTGTAAAACTGGCATAAAAACTTGTTTACATATTTTTCTATTGGTTTTTGAAACTTATGTCTCTTTATATCAAATTTGTATTTTGCTTTTTTGATGACATTTAAAAGAGGGAATAAAAAATGGCAGTATATGACTAGAGAGAAAATGTCAGCTCATTTTTTTATTTTGTTCTCAAAACTGGGTCCAAAAGAAGTGACAACAGAAAGCAAAGGGCTAGCCCATGCTACTACCTACTCTATAGCTCCAATGAATAACAGTTGTTCTGAAACTCAGCTTTCAAGTTCTTTTTTGAAAGATTTATTTATATTATTTTATCTGTGTATATGCCTGTGTGCATATGACACATGTATGTATGCCATATGTGTATATGCTACCTGTGTGTATGCCACATGTGTATATATGCCACATGTGTGAAGGTATCCATGGTGATCAGAAAAGGGCATCAGATGCCAAGGACTTGGGGTTACAGATGACTATGAACCAACTGGTATGGGTGCTGGCAACCAAACTCAGGTCTTTACAAGAACAAGTCAGAAAGCTGTCTTAACCTCTGAAACATCTCTCACTTCACACTTTACACCCTGGCTTTATAAAGTCAGGAATCTGGGTTTAATTTTCAACCTTATAGGTTTTCCTTATTGCCTGCAAACACTAAAATAGGACAGAACAGCACAAATACTGTCTTAAACAAAGAAGCATTGATGACTATGTCGTCTAATACACTGGCAAAGAGTAACAAAGATGGAGGCCATTGCAACTACACTGAAACAAAGATGGTGTTATCCTGCTACCATAGTCCAAAGAAATATCCATTTAATGGCTTCCTTGCGGCTTTTCTCAAGGAAGATGTTTCCCTATAGCTGGAAACTTGTTCATTTTTCCACCACTGTATTCTTGAGACCCACAGTTATGTATGTAACCCAGTACAAATGCCACAAAGCCTTCTTCAGACACACATTATTAAGTCAATTCGTCAGCTACTGCTTGTATCTAGAAACTAGATAGAATGGAGATAAAGCACTCTGTGATTTCAAAGATCAAAACATGCAAATGAGGCAAGGGTGTCTAAACAGGGACTGAGAACCTAATAGATTGCTGTAGAAAGCATGTGAAGCAAGTGAATGAGGCAAGCACAAATAACTCATATTCTAAAAAGACTTCCGCGGATTTCACATCCACAGTGTTTGAATGTATCTGCATATTAACCACATCAGCATATTATGTGCCACATTATCTCAGAAATTGCATATTTGATTTGACCACTGTTGCTAATAAAAATGACCTTCTAGGAAACGATTTGCATAGCATGCTCACAGGACTCATTTGCTTTGTGAGATAGTTAATCCAGCATGCTACTAAAATTATACATTTTTATATATTTAACGCAAGCAATTTAGATGTATCAGATATACCACAAAGCTCTTGTAGATTGAACGAATATGGCTTTTCATCTACACATAAGCAAATGACCTCGTAATAACACAATTACCTTTGGCTGTTCAATTCTGGGAATTTGGCAAGTTTTTATCTCTCAAGAGTATTATATGAGATATTTCACATCTCATAATACTTTAATTTTTAAGGAACAAAGTGTTTCTCTCTTTTCTACGGGACATTTTGTCTTTTGGTAATTGGTTATGGGTTACATATAGTACTGATAGAAAATTACCCAGGCCTATTAAGCACTTTCTATGGGGTTTCTACTGTATCTACATGTATAAGATTTTATTTTTATTAGTTTTGATTTATTCATATCTCTCTGTGTAAGAGTTGGTATAAGGGCAGGTGTCTCTGAAGAAAACAAAGGTGTCATCTCCTCTGGGTGCTTAGAATCAAACTTAGTTCCTCTGTAAGAGCAATATTTCCCCTTAACCAGTGAGCCATCTCTTCAGCTCCCGGGTCTTCCTGTTTAATTAAAACAAATATCATATTTAGTTTTCCTTAGTATAGCTTTTATAAAACACTCAAGAAATCTGGAATTCACTAAGGATATCGTGGATGGCATCAAACAGCATTCCACACCAAGTTTGCCCTTTGAAAGTTCCATTTATATCACCTTTGGAAAGGCAAGAACTCAGCTGTGCTACCCCTTCTTCGATGCACTGCCTGGCACGTCTGGATGGAATGAAGCATTGCATCCATGTAGGCAAACTTAGTAAGATATGAGGTGGGGTCTTTGCCTTATTTGTGGATCCTGAGAGGATAAAAGTAAGTCTGACAGACACGGTAACAAACCCTTTGTACCTTTTATTTCAAACCATTTTTAGAACAGCATGTCTATGACATCATATGAATTGCAATTGTAAATTTTAGTCCTGGCAAGATAGAAGACTAAGTGGCTAAGAGTGCTTGCCATACAGGTGTCAGGGCCTAAATGTGGATCTCCGTGGATGCATGAAGCCTGGAAGGGTCTCTTACATGCCTGTAACATGAGATGAAACAGGAGGTTATAAAGAAACATTACTGGAAGTATGTGTGGCTATAAAACATGAGCCCTGGTTTCAGTGAGAGACCCTGCTTCAAAATGAAGAAGGTCCAGAGTTACAGAGGAAAGCAGACACTTTCCTGTGGCCTTGGCATGCCTGTAAGCATGTGCACTCTCACATGCCACACACATATACACCTTATACATGCACACACAGTCACACACAAAATAAAATAAAATCCTCCAGGCATGTGTGACAGAATTCCCACTGGAGTACAGAGACAGTCACACTTCCATGGTTAATGGAATTTAAAGCAAACCAGTAATGCAAACTTTATAGTCATGCTGTAAAACTGCAGCGACTTTCTCATTTGATGCTAGAACAAAACACATTGTTAAATATTTTAAAAGCTGTACTCTTTGTAAGAGAGCAAATTGAAAATAGAGAAAATTATGCAGTGTCATAAAACCATGTATTTCTAACCCCCCTTTTGTCCAATGGTGGACAATTGTACAGTCTTGTTAGAGCAGCAGGTTGTGTTAAAGTTGGTAGCCTGGTACTCCTCACCTAAAAGCCAGTTCTCCTTTCCCTGGAACCTCTCGGCAGAGTGCTGCCTTCGGCCATGAGGACTTGTTGAGTCCATCCACTTTCCACCCATACATTTCTTCTGTTAGTGGTTTGCTCCTTAATTTATGCTAACATAGAAATCTATGCTCACTTCTTGCTGATTGACGGATACAGATGTTTGTGCACTGGCATACAGTGAAGGAAACAAAGCAGTGGTTATATTCCAGCACACTTCCAGTGTTAGTTCCTTTTGGCAAATTAAACAAAAGGCATATTTGATGGTGTTATACAACTGGCAACATTTTGTTACAGCATAGAAAATAAGGTTTTATCACAGTTACATGATGCAGCATCAATGGATAAGGATCACATGCCTTCCACTTCTCTGGAATATTAGCCTGTGTTAAATATATCTAAAAGCTAAACTCAGTTGACCTAAGGAGTTTTCTGCCACAAACTGAACTTATTTCAGGTGATTGTTATACTCTAAGTGTTTCCTGATTGAGTATCTGGATATGATTTCTATTTCAAAACCTTTTTGGTCTATAATCCTAACATGCCTGCAAATCCACTTGCATGGACTATGGTGTCAATGATTTTGGTTTTTTTCGGTTAAAACTCATGATTCTCAATGCAGTGGTATTCAGAGGAGTCTGGACCTTCAAGAGGTCATGAATCAAGAGTGTTAATATCTTTACTTGGGAATAATTAGTAATTAACAGCTGATTCAGTTCTTAGTAGATCTTGTGGGAACTCAAGAGGGAGTTGTTATTGAGCAGGCCTGACACACCTTTTACTTTTTCATATATGTGTCCTGCCCAATTGTGCATGCTTCTTTCCCCTTCTCTGAAATCATGTAAAGAAGCAGAAGGCCAATTATAAGCCATTAGGTTGGACTTTGAAAACTTTGAGTTAAATAAGTCACATTCCTTTGCTAATAACCCAGTCTTGGCTATTTTGCTATAGCAAATAAAATATTACTAAGAGAGTATGATTTAAAATATGATTCTCTGCTAATCATGAGTTCTTTTTAGTTTCTTATCTCCTTTTTTCCAAGAACATGCAGAAGAATATATATTCTGCATGTTTTCAGGAGGACATAATGAGCATGTCTGTGAGTAAACCCATTGCCCATAATTTCTACAGTCATCAGTGAGGGCAAGATAGCATCACAGGTTTAAACTCAAGACCTCTAATCAATCTGAGAGATTAATTGTATTGAGGAAAATTCTGCTTATTGGTACATTTTAATAAAATTAATCTTTACAATTTGTACTTGGGCTCATATGTAAGATCTTATATTTTGGATCCTAGGAGACGATAAAACTTTTACTGGACAGTAAATCACCTTCACTTTGATGTTATACTTGTATAAGGACACCATTACCTAGGAAAAAATAAAATAGTTGAAGATCTGCCATGCTAAGGATTTCTGAAACCACAAATTATTAAAATAGTAAAAAGTGTACCTAAACTTAAAAAGTTAGAAAAGAAGGGTTAACCCTTGACTGCTTTAAACATGACTTTAAAAGAGAAGAGTGTAGAAAATCATACTTTGGCATGGAGACAATTTTGTACCTTAGTGAATTTGAAGCTATGTGAAGACCTCTAATGTATTATTTTTTCTTTTTTTAATTTATTCTTTATTATATTATATCCCAAACACAGTTTGCCCTCCTCCTCTTGTTTTATTCCTCCCCCATCTGCCCTTCTCCCAGCCAGATCCATATCTTTTCCCTTTCCTCAGAAAATGGGCAGGCCTCCCAGAGATATCAACCAAACATGGCACATCGATCTACAACATGACTAGGCCCATCCTGTCATATTAACGCTGGACTAGACAACCAAGTAGGAGGAAAAGGGTCTCAAAAGCCGGCAAAAAAAAGTCAGAGACAGGCCCTGTTTCCACTGTTAGGAGTCCCACAAGAACACCAAACTGCATAACCATAACATATAGGCAGAGGACCTAGGTCAGTCTCATGCAGGCTTCCTGATTGTGGGTTCAGTCCCTGTGAGCTCTTATGAGCCCAGATTAGTTGATTCTGTAGGCCATTTTCTTTTGATGTCCTTGACACTTTTTGATCCTACCTTCCTTCTTTCATAGGATTTCTCTAGCTATACCTATCAATCTACTATTTGGCTGTGGATATCTGCATTTGTTCCCCTCAATTGCTAGATGAATTCTCTCAGATGACAATTATGGTAAGTCCAGTCTACAAGCATAGCACCATATCATTAGGAATCATTCCATTGACTTTTTTGGGGGGCTAGTCATTTTTGTTTTTATATTAGGACTCTGTGCACCCAGAAATTGGTTATTGAATTTCTAGACAATGTCAGACATGGGCTTCATCCTGTGGAATGTTCTCAATTTGGGCCAGCCATTTGTTAGCCACTCCCACAAGCCTTTTGCCACCTTTATTCAAGCACACCTTGCAATCAGAACAAACTGTAGGTTGAAGGTTTTGCGTCTGGGTTGGCGTTCTAATTCCTACACTGGAAGCATTGCCAGGTTGCAAAGAAGGATGATTCAGGGTATTACCCCAATTGTTAAGAGTCTTCGGAGTTTCTGTCGCACTAAGTTTCTAGATCATCCAAGAGATGTCTTCAAAATGAATCCCAATTCCAGTTGTTTCTACCACTACTCTCTGTATCCATCCTCCCCACCTGATTCCTCCTGTTGCCATCCCCACCCACTCCCAATACATCCACAAAATCTATTCTATGTCCTCTTCCCAGGAAGATCCAAGCATCCTTCCACGAGCTCTCCTTGTTACTTACTTAGCCTCTCTAGGTCTCTCTGTGGATTGAAGCATGATTATCCTTTACTTTATAAATAATATCCACATAAAATGACTAAATACTATGTTTACCTTTCTGGACCTGGATTATATAACTCATGATGATTTCTTTTGTAATTCAATCTGTTTTCCTGCAAATTTCATAATACCATCCCTTTTTTAAGAGAAGACTAATACTCCATTGTATAAATGTACTACATTTAATTTATCCATTCTTTAGCTGAGGCTATTTCCAGTGCCTTACTATTATGAATAAAGCTACTATGAGTATATTGATCAAGTGTCCTTATGGTATGATGGAACATCCTTTGCGTATATGCACAGGTGATGTGGGAAGTGATTTATGCCGTAAATATGTTTTATTGTCATTGGTTAATAAAGAAACTGTTTTCAGCCAAAACCTTAAAGTAAGTCAGAAAATCAGACAAGAGCTTTAGAGAGAGAGAAAGTGTAGTCAGGGAGATGCATGTAGCTGCCAAAGGAGAAAAATACCCATTCCAGAACCTTACTAGTAAACCATGAGCCTCATGGAAAAATACAAAATAATAAAAATGAATTAATTTAAGATATAATATCTAGATGGCAATATGCTTAAGCTATTGGATAAACAGTATTGTAATTAATAAAGTTTCTATGTGATTATTTTAGGTCATGGTGGCCAGGAAGCGAACAAGCAGCCCCAGCCTACAAATTGGCATCCAACTTGGGGCAACTACATCCACATTAAAACTGAAAAAATTAACAAAATATTCTAAATATACACAAAAAACAGAGTTTAGTGCAGCTTTGGGGCAGGTGTCTTTCACCTTTGGCAGCTACATGTCATGTCCCTGACTCCACCTTCAGTCTCTCTACAAGATATAGGAACTAGCTAGCAATACACTTAAGCTGTTGGCCAAACAGTATTGTAGTTAATGAAATTGAAGAAGTTGCGAAAAGATGGAAAGATCTTCCATGTTCCTTGCTTTAGAGGATATAGCATAAATGGTCACCCCAGTTGGAAAAAAATCTACATGTTCAGGTATCGCCATCAAAATTCTACACAATTTTTAACACAAATAAAAAAATACTTTCCCCTTCATATTACAATACAAAAATCCCATGATTGCTGAAACAATCTCCAAAAAAAAATGCTGGCGGCATCACCATACCCAATATCAAGAGATACTAAATAGAGCTATAGTAATAAAAAGCAGCATAGCATTGGCATGAAACAAAAGTGAATATATTAAACAGTGAAATCTAATTGAAGACTTACACATAAATCAACAAACCAATCGACACACATGATTTCTGACAAATATTCCAGTGATACACATTGAAAAAAAAAGCAGCATCTTCAACAAATGTTGTTGGACATGCTGGATAGCCTCAAGTAGAAGAATGCATGCCAATGTGTGTTTATTGTCTAGTATAAAACTCAACTCCAAAAGCATCCAGGACATCAACATAAGTCTGGATACACTGAACCCAAGCGTAGAGAAAATATAGAATATTCATGAACACATTGGCACAGAAAATGACTTTCTGAACAGGGCACTAAATACAGGTACTTACAAAAGCAATTAATAAAAGAGATCTCATAAAATGGAAAAGCTTTTGTATGGGAAAAGACAGAATTGTCCTGACAAGGTGTCACGTTAAAGAATGGGAAAAGAACTTTACCAATTGTACAGAAGACTACTATCTAAAATATATGAATAACTAAAAAATAGAAATCAAATAAACAAATAAGTCAATTTAAAATTGGGTACTCAAAACTGAAACTCAAATAGTTCAGAAAAATAGAGAAAAATTGAACTCTTAATCCATCAAGGAAATGCAAATCAAAACTGCTGTGATATTTCATGTTAGACCAGTAAAACAAGGGTAGCACATGCTTGTAAGGATATGGTATAAGGGGGACACTCATCCATTGATGGTGGAATTTACAACTTGTACAGCCACTATGAAAACCAGCCCAGCAATTTCTCAGGAATCTGGGAGTATATCTACCTCTTGCCTCAGTGATACCACTCTTAGACATATACCTAAAGGATACTTTTTTATACTACACAGACATTTGCTCAACCATGTTTATTGCTGCTCTATTCCATAAGAGTCAGAAATGGAAAATAGCCTAGATGTCCATCAGCAAATGAATGGATAATGAAAGTGTGGTGCAATTATACAGATATTATTTGGCTACTAAGAAATGAAATCATAAAATTCACAGGTAATTGGAAGGATCTAGAAGAAAAATCATCTTGAGTGAAGTTATCCAGACTTCAATAGACAAATATAGAATGAATTGTCTTATATGTGGATGTTAGCTTTTAAGCCTTAGAAAAATATGCCACTATCTATATAACCATAAATATTAGGTATAGAGCAAGGGATCAAAGAACAAGAGAATGAATCCTCATTGTAGGGAAAATAGAATATATAGTCATGGAGAGGTAGTAGGAGGAAATTAGAATGGAAAGATTAAATACAAACCAGAGGGATTAAGGGCATGAGAAAGGGAGTACAGAAAGGGTAAACTATCATTAAAGGCCATTTGAGTGATCATAGTTACTACAAAAGAAGCTTCTTAAACTGTATACAGATTCTTTATTAACCAATGGCCCTTTGATAGGCCAGCCCTTAGGTAGGTGGAGTAGACAGAACAGAATGCT
>LOJH01019245.1:0-21327 GCA_001685095.1 Ellobius talpinus | reverse complement strand
TTTTTTTTGAGACAGGATTTCTCTGTGTAGCCCTGGCTGGCTTTGTAGACTAGACAGGGCCTTGAATTTACAGAGGTTTGCCTGCCTCTGTTTGCCAAGTACTGGGATTAAAGGATTTGCCACCATTGCAGGTGGATCCTTGATATTTTTATGGTGACCTATTCAATCTTAAATTGAATTCCTGCCTACACCAGGGTGCTGCATTGTGTGCTCTTCATACTGGATGCTTGTGTGATCATTCTTGTTTGGTTTAGAGACTGGCTAACCTCCCTGCTTTGCTCTGGGGCGGGGGTTTACTCTTAACAGGAACCAGCCTACTCAATAGTGGTTTAATTCTTACCCCAACCCAAGCAGTATGCTTTGTTATTGATTTTTTTAAACTTGAACTGTATTTCTAGTGTGCTGTGAAAACCAAATCTCCTAAAGACAGGTGAACTGTGTAGCTGATACCCTGAGATGCTAAAGGTACACAAAGAAGCTTTTGGTCAAGGAAGCAGAGAGAAAAGAGGACTTGAGTTTTCAGTGGGTTGAAAACTGTAAGATCTAAAATTGAGAAAATAATGAGGAAAAAATGGTTGGATGCAGGTAGGAATTTTATTATGAACCTCCTTGGTGCCAGAGTTCCAAAGCTTTTTTCAACTGTCAAATCATTAAATAGGGCCTTCCAAGCAAACCTTCATTTTTTGTTAATAACAAGGACAGTCTCCCCTGTCCAAAAAATTTGTTTTGTGAGGGGGCCGGAGGTGATGACAGTCTCTCTATATTGAGCTTGAAGTATATTGAACTTGAACTCCGTTTGTAGACCAGCTTTGAACTCTTGGAGATCAGCCTGCCTCCATCTCCAGAGTGCTGGCATTAAAGGCATGCACTGCCACCACCACCCCGTCTGAAGACATTTTTTAAGCATTCCATCACAGCTGCAAAATCTGATCATTTTCAGGATCTAATAGTTGATGCAGACCTTTGATTTATTTCAGTATTTTAATCTTTTAAGTTTCTAATTATTGAAGAAAATTAGTAATATTTCCTGTTGCCTGAAAGACTCAGTGCTTGGTTTTATTTTATTTGCTTGTTTTTAGAGATAGAGTCTCATTCATGTAGCTCAGTGTTGCCTAGAAGTTGGTATGTAGCCAGGGTTGTCACAGAACTTCTGATCCTCTGCCTTCACCTCCCTAGTGCTGTGATTATGGGCCTGGTTTATCAGCGCTGGGGATGGATGGAGCCCAGGCCCTTCTGCATGCTAGGCAAGTACTCTAATGACTGAGCTACATCTACAGCACCTGTTTTAAAGTTCTTTTTTATTTTTAATTTTATTTTTTTAATATTTTTTTCAAGACAGGGTTTCTCTGTGTAACAGTCCTAGCTGTCCTGGAACTCACTTTATAGGCCTCGAACTCACAGAGATTCACCTACCTCTGCCTCCCAAGTGCTGAGATTAAAGGTATGCATCACCACCGCCTGGCTCTGTTTTAAGTTTCTTTATTCTTCCTCCTTTAACGTTTCCCGGTGTTTGCCATGATTTTAGCTTTTTGGGTGTCTATGTCATAATAGGATTTATTGGAGAAACTCTAGTAGAGGTCAGGCTAGTCCCTTCCAAGGACTGGTTAGCAGCAGCACAGGCGACTGACTCATCAAATGAAATCAACAGAAGCATCACTTGCCCCCTCTCCTTTCTCTTTAGGATCCTTAAAATTCACAGCAGATGTCATTAAGCTAGGGAAATGTATTCATTAATTCGAGAAGTGTTTATTGAATGCATACTATGTAAAATTCTCATGCATATTCATTGTTTGCCCTGATGGAAGTGTCTTTTTCTGGATAGAAGAGGAAATACCGTGACACAGAACAATGAGCCAGAGGGCAAAATAAATCCATTTTCATGGCTCCTGTTGTAGTCAAGGTGGCTGAGTTTCAGGAACCAGAGCTCTGTGAGCTGCTCATTTGTCTTTCCACCTGCGACATGTTTCTGCACTTTGGCGTGTCTCTTGTTTTCTCTGCTTCCTGGCTCTTCTTTGCTTCTAGTTGGTCATGATACTTGCCTTTAAATCTTCTAGCTAAGGCATTTACACCCCACATACAGGTAAAAAGTTAGCCTCAAATGTTATCCGTCTATGGCCGTAGAGTGGCAAGGCATAGAGGTGAGGGGAACATGGGTAACTTCCCAGCCCTAAAGCCAGGGAGTCAGCAGTGATCACTGTTAGTGCTCTGTGTCAATGAGTGGGGCTGGAGCCAGCTGTGCCAAAGTCACTCTGTGGGTTCTTAGGATGTAAATAGAAGGCAGTGGTGCAGCTCTTGAAAAATGCTGATTATCTGTGAGCTATAGGGAAGGTGCTATGTTTTTAACCTTTTAAATTGTTATTGCTCGTGTGTGTGTGTGTGTGTGTGTGTGTGTGTGAAAGCACTCAAGACAACTTGCAGGAGTTGGTTCTTTCCTTCTACTGTATGAGTCCTAGGGATTGAACTCAGGTCGTCAGGCTTCTGAGACATCTTCCCAGCCATAGGTGTGTGTTTTAAATAATTCCAAGTGGTCATCTACAGATAATACAACCCTTCACTCTCCCACTGAGGATGCCAATCCAATGGAAGAGACTGGTGACTGGTCCAACAGATGGTTTCTGTTTGATAAAGCCTTGACTGTCTGACTTTGCCTTTTTCCAGCAGGTAAAACTGCTTCGTAGTTGTACAGAACTTACTTGTCACATTGACCATTTAGTAGCACATCCTGTGCCACTTAGGCAAGTAGGCATGTCATGATGGGCACTCGGTGACCATGACCTGTGAGGGTGAATTTAGCTGGTGGACTTTGGCAGGTGCAATCTGTGAGTCCTCCCCAGTGCATGCTATTTCCCAAATTGACCACCAGCATAGCTCGAACTTTTCAGATATTCCTTTCATTCAACAGTATCTCAGGTTCTGGAAAAAAAAGACATCACCAGGATGTGTGTGTGTGTGTGTTCATTGAGAAAACAGAACTTGGAGGGTGAAGCTGAGAGAGAGAGGATGGCAAGTGTGTACTGTATTTGAAATCCTTGGGGCAGGTTCTGAAGAGCGAGGCCAGCCTTTTGGAAGTCTGAAGGACTCAGGAGGAACCTTACTTGGTCCCTGCTACCGCTCATGGGACTGAGTCAGGCTGATTTTGTTCATAACCCTTTGGAGCCTCAACTCCCCAGTGTGTCAGGGATGAAGCGAAAGGGATGCCTGGGAAAATGCTGAGGATCGTGGCTGCACCAGGCTCCAGGGTTTCCCTAGTGACAGTGGTGGGGTGTCAGGGGGAGAAGGTCATTGTGCTGGAAGGCTCCTCCTAGTTGAGAAGCACGCAGTTGTCCCCTACCCGTGAATCAGCTTGGAGGTAGTGTTCTCCTGACAGCTCCCAGCTGCTGCGTGGTTGTCACAGGAAGCATCGGAGCCAGCGATGAGGCCAGAGACACCGAGGAGTGTTCTTTAAAGACTTCAAAGGGTAGCACTACACCAAAGCTCCGATTTCACGTCTGAGCTGTTATCCTGCAGAGCTTATAGTTGCTAAGTTTACATGTGTCTTCATGTGGGAGACACAGGTAGAAGGTTTCAGAATGTAAAACAAACACACACCGAGCCAACAACCATTTTCAGGATGGTTAATTGCAAGCATGATTGTGTCTTGTCATGTCTGTATTAGTAGTGCACAGATGTCCTTGAGAACCTGTATACACATAGTTAAAAATAAGTTTTAAAAGCTGATTTTAACTTTCCCAAAGCTGAAGATATATATTTTTAATTTTTAAAATTTATATTTCTTTAGAGTGTGTATGTTTGTGAGCATGTGCGTGTGTGTGTGTACATACATGAATAAGTGTAGGTGCTGGAGAATTGATTTTCTCTCATAACAATCTGTGTCCCTGGGATCCAACTCTGTCAGGCTTCAAAGTCAAGACTATTGAAGTGTGATGTGTACACATCTCATCTGGACCCTGTTTTGATGGAAGTTTTACGCCCTTTTCTCTCTCTTTTCTATAGCTTTTCATGGATACTTCGCCAACAAAGGTATTCAGATCCTTGCCTACTTTGTGGTTCTTTCTGATAACTTTTAAACAGTAAAATCTCACCTTTGAGTTGTGGTTCTTGGTTGTATCTGTGTATGCTTGTCCATCCTTGGTTTAGTTTGAGGTGACAGATTCAGCTCTGACTTCTTTCCAGCTGAATCTGAAACTTGTCTTTTTTATCAAGAGTTGATTTCTGTGTGATTTCCAGATATTTTATTAATTATGAATGCTAAGTGATGAATATTTTTGATAGCATTAAAGTTTGTCTTTTAAAATTGAAATACCTTTGAATGTGCTTTCTGAGGGACTATTTATAATTAACTGTTATAACAGTTATTCTTTTTGTTTTGTTTTGTTTGTCTGAGTGAGGATTTTTAAAATCTTGCTATTTTTTAGGATTTCTGTGCCTACAGGACAGGTTTATATTTTTGTTGTTGTTGTTGTTGTTGTTGTCCATGAAGTGGTAAGAAAATTTCATGAAATGCTAATTTCAGTTTGGGGCTCAGGGAAGGGCTTTTATGTTCTGTTTTGGGTTCAGACAGGGAATCAAGCTGGGTGCTAGGGTTTAGTCCCAGGGCCTCATGTGTGATTGGCAGGTGCTCTGCCACGGAGCCACAGAGCTACAGCAGAAGTCATTCTCTGTTTAATTTAAAATTTTTAAATATTCTAATTTATTTTGATTTTCGAGTGTTCAAATAAGGAGCGAGTGATCCCATACATACAATAAATAGGATATATTTCAATTCAATATATAATTTTATGTGTATGAGTGTTTTGCCTGCATGTAGGTGCAGATGGTTGTGAGTTGTCATGTGGGTGCTGGGAATTGAGTGTAGGTTCTCTGCGAGAGCAGCCAGTGCTCTTAATCTCTGAGCCATCTCTCCAGCCCTGTACTGTTCTTAGTATCGTTTATATTCCACAGGGGCAGTTCTGGAGGATGCTATGTTCACCAATCAGATTTAGTCCCTTTGTCTGGAAAGCAGAGGAAGCTGGGCTGGAATTAATTCTAGACCGCATCACTCGCTGACTCCATTTTCCAGGTAGTTCACTTTTATCCCATTAAAATTCTGTTGGCAGCCTGCTCTTCACAAAAGCAAAACATCTTGTTCCTGATGTCACTGGAATTTGTTGTTCCTTCAGGTTCTCATTTGAAAGTGAAATTATTCTCAGCTCTGCTGTGCAGTTTATGACATTGATCTTTTTATACCCAATCCATAATTCTTTAATATCATTTACGAATTTCAAATTCTGCAAAGCTCCCTATTTTAGAACCATCTCCGCTGAATCATTCTCTGCATTTTGCTCATCTGTATGAATTATTCTATGGAATTAATTAAAATATCTATTTAATAAGGATTTATTGTACAATTGCTACGAGCAACTGAGGGAAGGGACAGAGGACTAGAAGATTTATAATAGCACTGCCCTTATCCCTGAACACAGAGAGCAGTGGATTCTTGGTCATCTCAGTGAGGACAGGTATCAAGGACTTAACCATGTGGCTTTCTTCTTTAAAGTATCAGTTTGAGACAGTTTTATGTCGCGTGATTATTCCTACATGATGTCGGTTATTTTTCCCAGTGTATCTTTGTGTGTGTTTCTGTGTGTATGCTTTACTTTAAAAATTATTTGTTTATGCTTTAGTTTTTTCTTGTTACATACAAGCTGGAGTCATCTGAAAGAGGGAATCTTTCCCCCCACCCCCCACAGGGTTTCTCTAAAGAGGAAAGGCCCGTGGGCTTGCCTGGCTGTGGTGCATTTTCTTGGTTACTGTTAGATGTGGAAGAGCGTGTCCTTATGTCTGAACACGAGAGCAATAGATTTTTAGTCATTAGGCCTCAACTGTATGGTTTCCAATTTTGCCCTCAGGTTTGTGCCTTGAGTTCCCTGAGTGATAGACTATCATCTGGGAATGTAAGACGAAATAAGCCCTCTCCTCCTCAGGCTTTTGATCTCTTATGTGGAAATCACTAAATATTAATTAAATTGCTAACTATTTCAGTAGCTGAGCAGAAAAACACTCTAAGTTTCACATTCCTTTAGGGTGCTGAAGGAGAATTGCTTTGACAAACATCGTGATGGAATTAAAATCATGTTAACTTTATGGAAGATGTTCCCAAACTGCATTTGGAACTTATTGTTGAAATAACATCTAAGTGGTTTGTTGGAAGTGCCTCATACATGAAACTGCTGGAGCATCTTAACATGCGTTTCTTCCCTTTTGATACTGAAATATCAGCCAGGCTTAGTTTATAAAGCCAGGGACACAGCTGAGCGTGGATTTTTAACTCCACTGTTAATGTGTTCTCATTTTAATATCATCAAAACTGAAAGGGCCTAAAGCACAAATTCAATCAAGACACATTTGAATGCATTTTCCATTTTCATCCTTGCACTGGCTGCAGGGAGAGCTGCAGCAGAGACTCAGCAAGGGAGCTAGAAAAGATGAGGTGTGGCCTGGTGCTGCTCTTGCTGTCTGCAGTGGATGCCTTGGGGTGATGGGATACCTGGAAGTTTTAGCAGGATTGTCAGACTTCCTTTCTCTCCCTCTCCTTCCCTCCCCGCTCCTCTCTCTGTCTCTTTTCTTCATAATTAAAAAAGGTTTTTTGAACCGGGCGGTGGTGGCACGTGCCTTTAGTCACTGCACTTGGGAGGCAGAGACAGGTGGATCACTGTGAGTTCGAGGCCAGCCTGGTCCACAAGAGCTAGTTCCAGGACATCGGGGATTGTTACTCAGAGAAACCCTTTCTTGTGGAGGGATGGGGGAGTTTTTTGAGACAGGGTCTCACTATGTAGCACTGGCTGGCCTGGAACTTGCTTTGTAGTTCAAGCTAGCCTCAAATTCACAGAGCTCCACCTACCTCTGGCTCCTGAGTGCTGGGATTAAAGGTGTGTGCCACCATACCCAACTAAACATTTTTATTATGATGATTTAGTGTGTGAGTGCATGTGTGTATATGCTCACACACTAAATACACATATACACACATGCACTCACACATTAAATACACACATATACACATATGTACTCAGCTATCCCTTGCCCTGTGAGTCTTGGGTCAAACCCAGACTCTGGTCAGGCTTGGCAGCTGACTCTAAAGATTGTCTTATTTCCCCTCTAGAGCAAACAGAAACTGATTTTATTTATTTATTCACTCATTTAATTTTTGAGACAGTTCATGTGACCAGACTAGCTTCAAATTTAATAGTCAAGGCTGACCTTGAATTTCTGATCCTCCTGCCTCTGCTTGAGTGCTGGGAGTACAGATATATTACCCTAGGAATTTTTCCTTAAGCAGAAAGTTTTGATAATTTCCAAAATGAAGGTGTGAGATATTTTGAAAAGTAACATACACTGTATCCTGTTCTTCATTATTATTATTGTTTTATTACTATTATTATTTTGAGAAAGGGCATCACTTATATAGCCTATACTGGCCTTTAAAATCATAATTCTCCTACCTCAGCCTTTCTAGTGCTGGGGTTTCAGGCATGCTTCTTTAAATTTTTAAACTGAAGCTTTGAGTTAAGAACCATTTTTAAATGATATATAGGCCCTGAGAGTGTAACTAGATGGTGTTTGCCTAACAGCATACTTGAGTCCCCAGGTTCAATATCCATCCATACTGTTTTTTGTTAGTTTGTTTTCAAGTTGGTCGACTTGTGCAGGGGCCGTTCTTAATCTTGGATATCAGTCTAATTTTAGCTTCTGAGCTAATGAAACAAGCATGAAATAGGAGATTTATGCTTTGAGTAATTTTTAATAAGGCCATTTTTGTAAACACAAAACCCTTGGCAAATGTTGCTTTGTTGCAATTACATTGTCTTTGAAGAAGCCTACTGAAAATAAGCAGGCTTGTGTAGAGCTGTACTCAGTGCCATTGTCTAGCACGTTGATGCTGTAGAGACCTGGAAGCCAATTTGGGTGCTAGCCTGCAGTTACCAGAGTGTCTGAACCTCTTCTGTTTATAATTCAGTGACACAGTCATTGCCTGAGGGCTACTTGTGACAGAGTTTTCAGGGACTGTCACCTTGGGCCAAGCAGCCCTCTAAGTAGAGAAAGCCTTGAAAGGGATGTTGATGCAATTGGATTGTGCTGGAAATTGGGAGAGGGTTGTTAGGCTTTTCTTTTCTGAGAAGGCCTAGTGTAGCTCAGGCTAGCCTTTGCGCATCTGCTTGTGGAAACTCCTCCACCTGTGACAGAGGCTGGCCTTGAACTCAGAGATATGCAACTAACTGCCTCTGCCTCCCAAGTGCTTAAAGGGATTAAAGGTCTATCCTACCACTCTTGACTTTTTTTTGTAGTACTAGGAATGCAGGTTCTTGTATATCTAAGCTTGCACTCTACTCCTGAGCCAGAATGCCAGCCCCTGGATGAGGTTCTTAAAGTGCTTGCTTCAGATAGTTAGGTAGTTAAGGGTTTCCCTTCCTGTTTTTATTATTATTATTATTATTATTATTATTATTATCATTATTATTTATTTTTTATTGTGATGCTTTAACTTCTTATTGCACCCTCTGCTCCCAGCAAATGTGATATTGTCACTGTTAGTATTTGGGTATCTGTACTGTGCTGACCGTGGGGTTCTGACAGGATACTTCCTCAGCTGCATCTACTAAGAGCACTTTCTGTGCCTGTTCACTACGTTCCCTTTTAAAAGGGCCCTGCCCAACTCCCCCCATCTCTCTGTCTGTCCCCCATCTCTCTCCCCTCCCCCCTCCCCCCTCTCTTACATTCCCTTTCCCCTAATAAAACCCCTCCACATGAGATGTGTTGCGTGGTGTCTTTCTTGCGTGGCGCTTATTTAGGAATTAGAACAGTCATTGTATCATGTCTGGCTAGTTGATATTTTTAGGCTAATGGGAGAATACCAGGCTGGATGTTGACGATGCAAACCTAACAAGACTTTTCCAAGGACACATGTGTCTGGGTCTGTTTTGTTTTTGTTTTTAAACCCCATCAACTTGACACAAGCTAGAGTCTTCTCAGAAGATGGAACCTCAACTAAGAAAAATACCTCCATTAGATTGGCTGCAGGCAAGTCTGATTAGGGATTGATGGTCGATGTTGGAGGGCACAGGCCACTGTGGGGGGGTGCCACCCCTACTCAGGTGATCCTGATAGGTATAAGAAAGGTAGCTAAATGTGAACACGGAGAGTAAGCCATTGCTGCTTTCTTCCACAGTCTCTGTCTAGTTCCTGCCTCGACAATCCTCTGTGATAGTCTGTATGTTGAAATAAAGCCTTTTCCCTCCAAGTTGCTTTCGGTCATGGTGTTATCAGAGCAACGGAGAGCAAACGAGGACACAATTGGTACTGGAAAGTAGGCGGTTGCTGTGACACACCTGGCCGTGTTTTTTGGGGGAAGGTTGTGGAACTTTAGAAGAGCATTGAACGGTTGGAGTTCAGTGAACTGTTCTGTAGGAACCTGGAAGGTGATGTTGAAAGAGGTGCAGATGGTGGAGCCTTGTCTCCTGAAGTAAAAGATGTAAAGATGACCAGGGCTGTTTATGTGATAATTTGAATTAAGAATCTGTGGGTATTGTGTTACAAACTTTTCCTAAGGAGATGCAGCACGCAAGTCTTCCCACCCCAGATAGGAAACTCATGAACTATGGAATCGTCAGTTCCTCTCAAGAATATGGCTGTAAGTGTTGTAGCTCTGAGGAGAAAGATTTCCTGGGAGTTGGGAGCCAAGGAATACCATAAAGTCACACTGCAACAAGCCTCACAGAAGGGAAAAACTCAAGAGGGTAGCTGCCCCTGCTCTGGGCAGAAGCAACAGAGAACTGAGTGGAAGACAGGCTTTTATAGGGTTTCTTGGGGAGGGTCAGGGTTCTGGGGTGGGGGTTGGTGGGATTTTAAGCTCAGGGATTGGTGAGTTTTCCAACCCAGAAGTGAAGATGTGCTTTTTACCCTATATTCCCGTTTTTGTTTACTATTAATAAACAATCGGGGGTTGCAGAAGGGGGTGGTGTTATCTTTACGTTAGACTGCTTCCGTTGGTTGGAGGGCATCAAAGTACTTGAACAGAAATTACTTGAAGATTGCTGCCTCGCCAAAGCCCCCACCCTAGCTAGCGTGGGTGAGCTCACATAAGCATGGCCTGCGGGCAGCTCAACAGGTTGGAGAGTTCCCTTTCCAGGTGCCTCAGTTGGTCTAAATCTCCTTCAGGCAGTCAGGGTAGTTGCTGCTGCTTCTAGGCAGCCTGTGTGGTTTCAGTCTGCAGTTTTGCTTGTGTGAAAGTTGTCTTCGCAAGTTGACTTCTCTTTGTCTGAGAGGATCTTTCAGCTTTTGTTTACTCTAGTGAATCTGGTCAGTTTCAGGAGCTGCCTGAAGTTTGAGTTGCTTACCTTCCTGAGTTTGGTGGTTTAGATTGAGACAAGGTTTCTCTGTTTAGTCCCGGATCTGGAACTCCCTCCGTAGCTAACTCGGAGATTGCCTGCCTCTGCCTCATGGTTGCTAGGATAAAAGGCGTGTGCCTAGCTTTCACCTTTCCGTTTTTAAAAGCTTCCCTGCAGGATTGAATGTTTCAGTCTGGGAGGATATGTTATACAATAGTGAGTTGAGCAGGTAGGAGAGGGGAAAAAAAGAATCCGGATTGTAGTCGGTTGTGGCCGAAGTATCAGCTGTGATTGACAAGACCACAGCCACTGAGGTGAAACCTTTGCTTTACTGGGACAAAGTTGGTGAGCTGGTGAAAGATCAGCTGTCATCAGTGAGACCAGCATCCCTGAGGCGAAGTCTCCAGTGAGGTGTGTAAGGGATCAAGGGAATAAGGACTTAGATTTCTTTCAGCTGGAGGTCTTGTAAACATTACTGCTGCTTGAAGGTTCTATTAGCAGTTATGTGAGGAACATCCAGAAGGTTGGTGAGCAGGCAGATCTTGACTGGTGAATGTGGTAAGACTGGAAGATCCAAACCATTGCCAAGGTGCAATGCCAGGAATGGGTCTCCATGGAGACTCAGCCGACTCAGAGTCAAGTTCCATTTCCAGGAACTCTTTGTTCTCAGCTAATTGGAGTGTCCACAAGTGTATGAAGCCAACTTTAAGTCTGTCTTCTAACAAGCTAGATAACAACTCTTAGGCCTTCCTGGGACTAATGCAAGATAGATACCCTGCAGGTTGAACTGCTCAGGGCTTGGATGGACTGTGTGTGACAGGCTTGTATGAAGTTATATAGCTGGAAAGAAAGGATGCTGTGGTTTACAGGATGTGATTTAGTAACTGAACACTGCCTTCCACTGGCACCTTTTGGGTTGCGTTCTCTTACTTACCAAAGCCTTGCACAATTGCACAACACCGTGTTTCCTTTGGGAAGAATTCATCCTTAGTCCACGGGAAATAAAACTGCTCACTCTGGCAGACCTGTAATTGAACAAAACTGAAGCTTTCTTCTGGTATCCACATTCAGAGACTAAAGTCTTGACTTCGGAAGCATGAGAGATAATTTTTCCTTAGTCTACTATCAGTTGGCAGCTTTACAATTTCCTAGATTAGAGCTTCTCATTTTACCTACCCTTTTAAGCCTGTTCCCTGAACTAAGGGTGCAGTTACTAATCTGGGTTCTTCACACATCATGTGCTTCAGAATTCATGGAGACTTCTGGTCACACTTGATGGTGCTGCCTGGGGATCATTCAAAAAGGCAAAATTGCCCATAATAATTTGGAAATATTAGAGTGTTTTCAGGGACAAGCTTGGGAGCAGTAACGGGGACAGGAGGGCTGCAGGTTAACCACGTGTGACCCTGCCTCAGAATAAAGAGGGCTGTGGATAGCTCAGTGGTAGAGCACCTGTTTAGCATGCACAAGACTCTGGGTTCAGTTCCCAGTACCATATACACAGATTTTTCATGTTTATTCTTTTTAAAAGTTAATTACATTTATTTGTTGTGAATCTGTGGGTGAGGTGAGTGTGTCATGGCATCCTCAGCTCTGAAGTCTAATATTATTTGAATAGATGGTCTCTTGGGGATTTTTGGCTGTCGGGATCATCACGACTCAGATATTGTTGTGATCCAGCTGACCCACTCCCCCTGACCCACAGCGGAACTTCCTTGTGGTCTGTAATTGACAAGGATGTTTGTGTTCTTTCTGGCCGGTGGGGCTCCACAGAAGGAGTAGAGGTATAAAAGGTTGCTGGGCAAAATAAAGGTTGCTGTTCTTCCACCTGAAAANGTCTGTAATTGACAAGGATGTTTGTGTTCTTTCTGGCCGGTGGGGCTCCACAGAAGGAGTAGAGGTATAAAAGGTTGCTGGGCAAAATAAAGGTTGCTGTTCTTCCACCTGAAAAGAAGCCTCCGTGTCTCAATCCCGGCGCCAGTCTTGGTTGTCCAGGCTGCGCTGGCTGCAGCAAGATATCAGAAGTGTTTCACACAGGATTCCTCCATCCACATTGTCACATTTACTTGAAAAATATATACAGAGGTTTTTGCCCTCCAAATCAAAGCATGCACGTAGCTTGTCTTAAGAGCCTTTGTCTTCCCACTTCCTGTGGAGCAGATGCCAGGTCCGTGTGCAGCACAGCTACTGTGGCATGGAGCTAAATGACGCCACAGGGGAATCAGCTGTAATTAAGTCGACCTGTAAGTAAAGGTGGGGATGCCTGACGAGCAGCATTGCTTCCCTGTCTGGGTTCTTGCCGGGCACCCCACCTAGTCCCTTCTGCTCTACTTGGCTGGCATTGTATCCTCTGGAGCTACCGTTTCCTCAAGGTGCAGAGCTGAGGGGAAGCTCACATGCTTGGGCTTCATCGCTCCCATTGCACCTTGTTTTTTTTCTTTTTCCTTTTTTTTAAATCGTTCGTGCCATCTGATCCAAAATTGGCAATTGGATGTGGAATTTGCTTCCCAGAGCTACTTAATTACTTGCCACCAGGCATTCACAGAAGTCATACTGTGATGCAATAATCAGGACCTAGCCGAGGAGAAGGCACAGTCAGTAATGCTTGCCTAGCATGCACAAAGCCTGGAATTCTATTCTCAGCACCGCATCAACCGGTCAGAGTGGTGCATGCCTGTACTCAGCACTGGCAAGGCGGAGAGAGGAACATCAGAAATCCACGATCCGGTTGAGCCAGCCTGTACTACATGAGTCTCTGTGTCAAAAAACAAAAGTCTTTTTCCTTAGCCCCAGCGGCATCTGCACGTGACCCTCCCCCTGAGTCAGTTCTGACTGCATAGGGTGGTTCTGTGGGGTCAGAGTTTTGATTTACCCAGATGTCACAAGTCAAATGATGCAGCACAGTTAGTCTGTCTCCCTTGATGCTTTCTACTTTTACCTTATTTATTTATTTATTAGGTTCAGGGTCTGGGTCCTGGCAGCCCTGAGAAGCCAGCCTTGACCACCTGTTCACAGTAAGCCAGTTAAACAAATGAGTCCTAGTGAAAAACAGAAAAAGAAATTTATTCAGTGTGGCCACATTGAGAAGGGGAATAAATAGAGATCTGTGTGTTCCCCCCAGTCCATGTTCTAGAGTTTTGATGTAAAATTTAGCTGTAATTGGGGTCTGAGTTTGATACAGAGGAACACACCTTTTATCCTAGCACTCTGAAGGCAGAATCCGGTACTCTGAGTTCCAGACCAGCTTGTTCTATGTAGCAAGTTCTACTAGGGCAGCCAGGGCTACATGAGACCAGGCCCAAGGTCTGCTTAACTAAGCAAGACTGGTTGAGGTAGGTCTGGTCACTCACGCCATCATTCTCTGTGAAGGCACAAGACACCCCAAGACCAAATTCTCACACAAAGGAGATGTGCCTCAGAGGAGAAATAGACAGGAGATAGAGGATGAGGGAGAGGGACAAGGGAGACAAGGATGTTTTTCCTGGTGTGTGTGTGTGTGTGTGTGTGTGTGGCGGTGGGGGTGTGTGGCCCATAGACAATTGGCAGTTTTATAAAGGTAAAAGGGATACTCGGTGTTAGGATGAGGCATTAAATTTTGATTGGGCATGCTACTTAGGGCAAGCCAAAGGGGGTTTTTGATAGCTGAACTTCATTCGGTACTTTAATAAATGGATTTTGGTAGTCAGCCTCTGGCGGAAGAAGAGGCCAAATAAGGAAACAGAACTTGGTAGCTAGCTTCAGGAATGTAATCTGTTTTTAGCCAGGCAGAGGGAATGGAGGAGAAAGGGCCAGGCCTGCCAGAGCCATTTTGCTGTGCCTGGGCTGGTAGAGAGTCCTTCAGTCTAGGCTCCAGTTTCTCCCAAAAGGCAGTTCAGTTCTCAGAAAGTTCCTCCTCTGGCTGGCCTCAGACTTCAGTCTCTCCCTTTTCTCAACATGGAATTTCTGGGGAAATCCCACTTTCTTGGAGTGTATAGTCTGATAGCCAAGTGTCTCTTTAGAATACTTTTTCATTACTGCCAAAATGGTAATGCTCCCCGTGGTGAAGTGGGGGTGACTGAGCATCATTAGACTGCTGGATGCTAAGATGCCCTAGTCGGGTGCTTAGACCAGGATGGACTCCTTTTGTTCAGCTTCACTTGTCTTTCCATCCGGTCATTAAACAGGTGTTGGTTAAGTGCCTGTGTTTGCCTGTGTCTGTTGTTTCCCTAGGGCTGAGAAGCTTAGTGCTGGGGAGTTCTCCATAGGGCCTCCAGAGTGGCAGGAAAGCCCAGCTCCTTGTGTTTGCTTTGCTGACCAGGGAGGCCATGGTCTCCCACTTCTCACCAGTTAGAAACTAGAACTGAGAGACCTGTAAGCTTGCTGGACACCAGAGCAGCGGATAGGCGGATAGGCACAGGCACCATCTCTGCAGAGGGCTGTGCTAACTAACAGCTGCAGGAATGGGCTCTGAGGAACTGAAGCTAGTCTAGATGGAGCCGTATGGCATGTCCTCAGCAGAACTGCTCTTTCTCCTTATTCTTAATCTAGTTCACCTTTTATTTTATTTTTAAAAAATTTTTGAAGTTTTTTTATGATTTATGTAACTTTATTTTATGTGCATTGGTGTGAAGGTGTCAAATTCCCCTGGAACTGGATTTAGAGGCAGTTGTGAGCTGCCATGTGGGTGCTGGGACTCAAACCCAGCCTCTCTGGAAGATCAGTCAGTCTCTCAACCGCTGCACCATCTCCCCAGCCCCTAGTTCACCTTTTAAATAATAAATAAAATGTGGTTTACGTGTAAGGAAGGGCAGATGATCCTAAGGAAAGTAGAAGTCCCGGGGATGTAGCTCAGCGGTAGTTCACCTGCCTAATGCCTTCCACTCACTGCCCTTCCCCACAGAGAGCACCTGGTTTCTGTGACCTTTCCTTTGTGAAGACCTCAGCACCCCAGTCCCTATTTTTTAGAATTTTCTATTCCTTTTATTATTATTCTGAGCAAACAGTTTTGACTGAAAATAAGTAAAAATCATATTTTTATTATCTTAGTTTGGGACAGTTCTTTCTGTTATGTAGCTCTGGCTGTCCTGGAACTAGGCTGGCCTCAGACTCAGAGAGATCCACTTGCCTCTGCCTCCCAGATACTGAGATTAAAGACATGTGTCACCATGCCCAGCATAATAATATTATTTGAGGAATCTTTTTTTTTTTTTAACTATCCTTAATGTGTTATCCGGCAAATCTTTAGGTGTCAGGGTCTCTAACCTAGACTAGCCTTTGACTCCAGCTGAGGATAACCCTGAACTTCTGACCATCCTGCCATCGCTGCCCACAGTGCTGGGATTACAGTTTACATCCCACACCAGTTTTAGGCAGTGCTAGGGAGCTAACCCCAGGCTTCCTGCATACTAGACAAGGGCTCTCTATTGAACCTCATTCTCACCTCATTTTCTTTCCTAGCTTTAGGTTGCAGTACACTTTATTTATGATCTTGAGATAATTAGGTTAAGATTATCCTTCATTGTGTTCAACATAGAACATTTTGTTTCACAAGTCTAAGGTAGTCAGAATTCTTTAATTTTTATTTATTTAAGATTTATATATACAATGTTCTGCATGAATGTATGCTTACGAGCCAGAAGAGGGTGCCAAATCTCATTACAGATGGTTGTGAGCCTCCTTGTGGTTCCTGAGAATTGAACTCAGGACCTCTGGAAGAATAGCCAGTGGTTTTCTTGTTTGTTTGTTTGGTTTTGGTTTTTAGAGACAGAGTTTCTCTGTGTAAGACAACCCTGGCTGTCCTGGGAATCACTTTGTAGACCAGTCTGGCCTCAAACTCACTGAGATCCACCTGCCTCTGCCTCCCAAGTCCTGGGATTAAAGGTATGCTCCACCACCGTCTGGCTTAGCCATTGTTCCTAACTGCCGAGCCATCTCTCCAGCCAAAGATTCTTTAATCTTTAAATTTATTTTTTAAGTCTGTGTGTATGTGTGTATGTTTGTTTGGTATTTACACATGCACATGAGTACTCTTGGAGGCCAGAAGAGGACATTGAATCCCTGGAACTGGGATTCCAGGGGGGTCGTATGCCACCTGATGTGGGTGCTGGGAACCAAAGTCAGTTTCTCTGCAAGAGCAGTGCAGTTCTTAACTGCTGAGCTATCTCTACAGCCCCTGAGATTCTTTCTTTACATCTCCCACTCCTTGAAATTATAAAATACAGCTTACATACAATAAAATGTATAGTTTGAGTTTTATCAAGAGTATACACCCATGAGCCACTGCTGTCAGCTTTTTTCCCTTGAGGGTTCCTCTGCACTTGTTCATGCCCGCCTGTGCTCACTGTCCATCTCTGTCTCTGTGGGCCGGTTTTTCCTGTGGTTGAACTTTCTCTGTACAGAGTCTCGAAGCATGAGCTTCTCTGAGCCTGAGGTCAGAGGTGCAGGTGTTGGTCTGAGCCTTGTGCATCTGCTCTTTGGTGGCTTCTGGAGTAGTGTTCATTGGGGGAGTCCCTGTTCTCCTACTGGTGGTCTCTGGATCGCTTCTAGTTGTTGTCTCTGACAAAGCTGTGAATATTTGTGTACCTGTTCTTTTGTAGACATTTGGAACTTCTCTTGGGCATTTACATAGTGGTAGAGTGGTGAGGTCAAAGGGAATAGTAAGTAACTTTCAAGAAACTGCCTAACATTTCCAGTGGGGTTCTGTGTATCTGTGTGTGCATATGGGTACAGGTGAGCATGCAGAGGTCAATGTTGGGTGTGTGCTCTGCTCGTTCTCCACCAGTTTACCTCCTCCACACTATTAAAGGGGCTTATAACATATGGAGGTTTCTTCTTTCCTGTGTCTCCCTCTCTGTTAGGATCAGAGAGAAGTGACGTTAGGTTTGAATGTTTTAGTTTGCTTCTCTGTTGCTGTGATAACATCACGAACAAAATCAGCTTGGGAGGAAAGGGTTTATTTCAGCTCACGGGTCACAGTCCATCATCCAGGATAACCTAGGGCAGGAGCTGGAATAGGAACTGAAGAGGGGCTTGCTCAGCTACCTTTCTTACACAGCCCAGGGCTGGCAGCACCATAGTGGGCCAGGCCCTTCCACATCAGTTAGCAATTAAGAAAATGTCTCAGATACCGCAGGCTAATCTGATGGGGACAGTTCTTCAGCTGAGGTTCCTCTTCCCAAGTGACTCTAGGTTTATGTCAAGTTAACTGCTGAAGGCAACGATCAAAGGCACAGAATTGGATTGTCCTGGCAAAAGGGCTTGGGTTGCACAGTTCAGTCTCCAGCAATTGCATGGTGGCCCATAACCATCTACAGTGAGACCTGGTACCCTCTTCTGGCCTGCAGGTGTCCATGGAGGCAGAGCACTGCATATATAATAAATAAATAAAATCCTTAAAAAGGGAGGGGGGTCTTAGGAGGACTGAATTAAACTTAAGCCAGTGTAGGAAAAACAAAGGATGTTCTTTTAAGGTCTTTTTGGAGGGTAGGGTGTGTGTGTGTGTGTGTGTGTGTGTGTGTGTGTGTGTATGCCATAAGAAGGAAGTGGGTCCAAGGTCAATTGACATTATCAAGTTAGGCTAAGAGACACTGTGTTCTTTGTGATTTGGGTTAGTACAGGTGTTTGGAAAGTCGCACGAACATTGTTGGATAAAGGGGCTTCTTAAATTCCACAGAATATTGAACCTGGTTAGTATCTGACTTACAGGACATAACAGTAGTCAGTCAGCTCTGGGCCTGAGCACAGGGTAGCTCAGTGTGTTCTTTCCCTGCCTGCAGCTTTTCCTTTGAGACCCTGGAAGGCTTGTTTGCAGGAGGGTCAGGCTCCCCCTTGGACATTTCTGTATCAATGGATGTCAATAGTGTTTTATGGTTCTTAGCAGTATAGGAATATGATGGCGGCTCTACATCTTTTCTAACAGGTAGTGTTGTGGCTTTAGTTTTCATTGCTGTGATTATTTTTGGGTACTTCTTTTTCATAGTCTACAGGCCATTTATTTTCTTTGGTCAACTGTCTTTAAGTCTTTTGCCCTGGTCTCCATTTTTAAAAATCAGGGTGGTGGTGGTAGCTGTGCAGGCAGATCTGAGTCCAGCTTTTCTCGGAAAACAAACAAAAGGACCCTGCTTCTTATAAAGAGGTTCAGTTTCCTAATCTGTGAGGTGCAGCCCCATGTAGAGCTGGGTGGCTGAATGTTCAGGTAGCTAAAAAATGGCAATAGTAAAAAGCTTCTAAAGCGTGCAGTGAGCAAATACTCATTCAGAATCAAACCAGAATGGCCATGAGGTGTCCCTGGCAGCCCTTGCTGGTGTTGTTGCCTGGGAAGCCTCACTGCATCCTTGGTCTTGAAACACAACATAGCGGTTTCCGCTGTGCATGTCTCTGGGCAGCTTTAACCAGAGCTCCCTGGGACACCTCTCAGATTGCACAATTTGCTGCACATAAGTTCTCTTCTCTTGCAAACATTCTGTTTAATTATCGAAGGCAGAGACCTTAGTAATCCTTCCCGCTGCCACCCTCAGCATGTATGTGTCAAATAGTCTATTTATTTATTATGTATACAATATTCTGTCTGTGTGCATGTCTGCAGGCCNGGAAGAGCAGGCAATGCTCTTAACCACTGAGCCATCTCTCCAGCCCCAAATAGTCTATCTTTGGATTGTGTTATGGTAAAATATTTGATTTTAAAAATTGCTGACTTGAGTTTGTTAGACAAACTAAAATGTTCGAATGAGTTTTGCGTTGAGATTGGGACAGAATTGAGACAGTTTCTGAAATGACTTTATAAACATATCTATGACATTTTGTACTATATGTTTATGTAAAAGTAGCATGTGTTCTCAAGCACTGATGATTGTAAAGTCAAAATGTTGAATTCTGAAAAAATCTTGAAGATGCTTTGTGTCCTGCATTATCAGATATTTGCTCCGAAATTCATTCTTTGTGTGAAAATAAGCAAGCACATCCATCTAATAGGCAACTTTGGTTTAGCCTTTAGTGGTAAAGTTCACATATATGCCAAAGAATTGCTTTAAAATAATTTTCCTCATGATTGACCAGTACATATTTGATTTGCATGCCTATTTTATACACCCGTGTTTTACCTAGGTTAATATAAAAAATTCCATGGGCAAAGTGGTCTCAGGCAAAAAACAAAACAAAAACAAAAACAACAAAAACAACTTTAAGTATGTTGAAAATATTCCTAAGGCAAGTTTTTCCTTTGAAATGAGGTAAATATAGAGGTAAATCCCCTCTGATGAAATTACTTAGATAGAAAGATAAGAATGTTAAAGTTCCTGGCTCATAACCATAGATGAGCATCCATCTGGCTAAAGTGTTTGTGTGTGACTTCTCTCTGGGTCAGCTCTGCCCACTGTACCTCCTGGGTATCCATGGGACCTGCTCTCTTTTATTGCTGTGATTAATACCATGGCCAGAAGCAACTTGGGAAGAAAAGGTTTATTTTAGCTGAAAACTCTCAGTTCAAATTTTATCACTAAGAGAAGTCAGGGGAGGAACCTGAAGCCAGAGACCATGGAGGAACTCTGCTTACTGGCTTGTTGTTACTTACACAGCCTGCTCTCTTACACAGCTGAGGACCATCTGCCTAGGGATGGCATCACCCACACTGAGGTGGGCCTTCTGCATCAGTCTTCCCACAGGCCAGTATGATGAAGGCAACTCCTCAGTGGAGATTCTCTTTTTTAACATCCATTTCTGAAAAAATCTTGAATAGAGGGAGTTTGATAACACCCTCACCCTTGGCTATGGTCATACTCAGAGATCAGGTTCTCTTTGGGCAGACTCCGATATCTCTTGTATAGGATTGTTACTCTTGGGATTAGTACCACTCAACTGGTACTTCATAGCCAGGAACTTGATGGGAGGGGACTGCATGGTAACCAGCTCCCTAAAATAATAGTCTTACTAGACTGTGTGTATGTGTGTTGGTAATGAAGCCATGGGCCTTTTGCTGCTAAGCAGCACAGCACTGGGCTACACCTTTACCTGAAACGAAGAAATTGTTTTTGAGATGGGTTTTTTTGTCTCCCAGGCTGGCCTCGAACTTCTGTAGCTAAAGATGACCTTGAACTCCTGTTTCCCCTGATTCCACTTTTCTGGTTTTTCTTTTCTTTCGGTTTTTCGAGACAGGGTTTCTCTGTAGCTTTCTCTCCAGACTGTCCTGGAACTCACTTTGTAGACAAGGCTGGCCTCGAACTCACAGGAATTCGCCTGCCGCTGCTTCCCAAGTGCTGGGATTAAAGGCGCACGCCACCGCTGCCCAGCCGATTCTACTTTTCAAGAGCTGAGATTACAGCTGTGGGGTACCATGCCCAGTTTTATGTGGTGCTAGGGATCAAATTCGGGCTTTGTGCCTAGACAGTGTATCACTGAACCGCATCTCCAGCTGAAACTAGAATATGACCTGGAATTTTTCCCATAGTCAGAGAGTGTGTGAGACATGCGGGGCAGAACCCCACCCCCCAGTGAAGTTTCAGGGACCCTTGCTTTAAAGGATAGTCATCGTTTTCTCTCTTGGTCAGTCAGTGGGCATATATACCGGGAGTCACACAAGGCTGAAAGGATTTTATCTTTAAAAAATAGTGTGTGCGCGCGCACGTGTGTGCACCTGACGTGTGGGAGGTCAGAGGATAACTTTGTAGAGCTGATTTTCTTTCACCTTTCCACCTTTATGGGGGTTCTGGGCATTAAACTCATCCGGCTTGAATCTTTGAGGGGTAAGCACTTTTACCTGCTAAGCCTCTTAACACCTATTTGTTGAGAGAGACTCTCAACTTAGGTTGGCCTTGAGTTTTTTTTAGGTGAAGGCTGACCTTGAGCTCTTGATTTCTCCTTCCACCTCCGTCTTCCATGTGAGAGGAGCCCAACTCTAGCAGGCTAAACTCACCGTGCAGTTCTCAACAGTTTATTGCGGAGTCTTTCTGCAGGCCTGTCTGGTCCAAACGGTGGCGCTCAGCTTTGTGGG
>LOJH01019244.1:20539-30823 GCA_001685095.1 Ellobius talpinus | reverse complement strand
GTGTGTGTGTGTGTGTGTGTGTGTGTGTGTGTGTGTGTGTGTGTGTGGTGTCTTACGAAGATCTCTAGTCTTTGGAGACAGGAACCACTGTCTCCATGTAAGAAACCACTGTTGGGTTCCCTGATCTGGCTCCAACCTTGCCCTGCTTATTGTAGGGAAAAGGCTTAGGTAAGTGACATTCCTGAGTTTTCCATCTAGTAGTGTGGGCTGGGTAGTACTCACGCTTGGCTAACTAGTGTAGTGTTTATTTCTTGGCCTCTGCCATTTCATCTTTCTCACATTCTAATATTACCTCTTTAAGATGGGAAAACCTAGGGAATTTCAGAGTCCTGTACTGTTTTAATTTCGTATATGATGTGTGCAGGATCTGACCTTGGACATTCGGTAGAGAGGAGCAGGCAGGAAGGAGGAATATGGGTGAAATTAATATAAAAAAATAACTCAAAGCGGGTGGACAGTCTTGGTCTCCTGAGCTTTTGGGAGGACACAGAACTCTTTTGTTTTGGCTTTTCAAGACAGGGTTTCTCTGTATCCTTGGCTGCCCTGGAGCTCTCTCTGAAGACAAGGCTGGGCTCATCTGTAGAGCCAGAGATCATCCGCCTGCCTCTGCCTCCCGAGCCTCCTGGCTAGGACGTGGAACCCTTGCTGACCTTTCTGTGTGTGGACTTTCAAAATCTAGGTGAAGGGAGAGCTGGATGTGAGTGGTACCTACCTGTTGGTGGCTAAGAAAGGAAGAGGACTTGCGCCTGAGGAAATGACACCTGCTCGGACAGTGCAGTTGGTCTTGTTTGTTTGAGACAGTCTCTCTCAGCGCAGGCTGGTCTTGAAGTCCTGGAATTCCCAGCAATCCTCTTTACTGTCTCAGTTTCCTGAGTGCTGGGAATATAGGTATGGAGCCTATGTCTGTCAATACCCAATCTTAAAGGATGTAAGTAAATAGCTGTGTGGGGTGGGGTGTCACACACCTTTAAGCCTTTAATCCCAGCACTCAGTAGGTAGAGGCAGGAAAAAAAAGGAACGACCTCCCATTGCTGGCTTGGGTGGGCACCCACTTCCATTCCCCAGCTGGAGAGAAATGAGCTATTCCCCTCTATCTAGTTTACACCCATAAAGACACTCAGACTCAGATATTTTGATTCACCTATCTAGGACCACACAGCTGCTGAGTGTCCAGCAGGATCCACACCTGGGCAGTCTGGCTTCTGGAACTTGTGTTGTGTGCTGCTTTTCCCTGGGGGTTGGTTCTCCCAGGCATGGAGGAGGAGTTTCATTTGCTCCCGTTCTTACAGGCTGAGTTTCTCAAGGGACGTCCTTACAGTTCCTGTCGTTGAAGATGATGTCTGTGGAGCGTCTACTGTCTTATTATACGGCACCTGCTCTCAAAGCTGGGCAGTCAGAAGGGCCGCATCAGCATCACCTGGGAGCTTATTAGAACGATGCAGGATCTCCAGTGTCCCTACAGACGGGTTCAGAAAAATCAGAAGCAATGGGGGTACCTGTTACATTTGTGCGTCATTCACAAGGGGTCCAGGTGATGCTGAGGAAGGCTGAGGATGACCCACTGCACCGACACATGGCCTGATGGCATCGCCATTCCAGCACTAGACTTTGCGGGAGGGCCATGTCTTGGTGAAGTCACCTGTGGACAGCGATGACATCTTGTGTGTCTGCTTATTGAATGCATTGTTTCTCTGTCTCTAGGTTCAGAGGTTCCCTTTCGCAGCTGCCTTGCTGCAGGTGGGAAAGCCAGAAAGGGGCCTCCCGCAGTTGCCCACTTTGTAGGGCAAGCCTGTGTTTTCACCTTCTTGTGGAGTGGTTGCTTTTCCTCTCACACTCGTCTACTCCCGAAACTCCCGAGTTGGTAGCCACCCAGCCAGACCATGACAGCCAGAACAATATGCTTGCCTAGGATTGGGTGAATCTGTAACACAGTTTGGTTTTGCGCGGTACGTGATTATGACTATTGAAAATTGTTGTGGACTTCAAGAGATGACTGTTTTCTCAAGAAGTTGAAGACCATTGAAGCATGGGTTGGGATAAGGATGATAATTTCTGTTAGTCTATGACACGTGCTAATATTTTAGTGTGTCTTGCATACATTTCTTTCCATGTACCCATTTTCAGGAGCACACCGCCGCTAATCAAAGCTGTAAACCTGCTACAGGCCCTTTAGTTTTTATTGGGGATGCCACTGTGGTACCTCTAAGACATGACATTTTCTGACTGTGATTTATAGTTTTTTACTGTTGTTGAGCTCAGTGTCTCCAATAATTGATTATGCTGCGTATGTCCATGGAGTGTATTTTGGTGTCCCCGCGTCCCCTTTCCCAGTCTGCTGGAGCTGGGGTTGGAGTCAAGCATTGTGTGGGTTAAACAGACACTTAGCACCGACCGCACCTCCAGCCCCATCTGTACATCTTTTTACATTCCAGAGTTGCCTAGATTCCCTGTACCTATTTCTCAGCGAATGTGTACTTCATTGCTAACGACAAAGGCAGCCAGAATTTCTTTATGCTGTTGATATAAAATAAGCACCAGTCTTGTTCAAAACAGCACATTTTCCCATCACTGTTTATTGAGTAGGTGCGGCGTACCAGTCATTAGCAATGAACGGTACGGCTTATGAAGTACTGTGTCCAGCTAGGTATGAGATTGTCCAAGCTCCAGACTCTTCCAGGGATTGTCCTGCTTCCCTGCTGCCCCCTGGTGTTGTCACCAACATCCAGCAAAGCCTATGGGTGTACTCTGTTCCTAGGCCAGGGCTCCTCCCCAGGAGGCCTTGGGTTGTCCAGCAGATCCAAGGTTAACTGTGGAGGCACTTTCCCTGGGTGCCAGTTGAGGGACTCTGGGGGACAGATGCGTCTAGTTTCAGAGAGTAGTTAATGTCCTCATTCTTCTGTAGCTGGCGGTGTCTCTGTTGTTGAAATGTCATCTTGCAAAGCCCATGCTGTTGTAGAAACTGCCATTGGTGATGGGACAGACTTTCTGGAGATTTGGCATAGAGAAAGCTCCTGACAGGAGGGTAGAAATGCAAATTCCTTAGAGAGGTTGACTGTCTGGCGTGCCCCTGTTCCCCCATCCCACCCCGTCAACGGCTGGCAATTCTAGAGAGGTTGACTGTCTGGTGTGCCCCTGTTCCCCCATCCCACCCCATCAATGGCTAGCAATTCTGAGTATATATTTATTGATTTTATTTTGTGAGACTGGGTGTCACTTTTTAGCCCAAGCTACAGGTAGGGAATGCCTCTACCTTACTGTCCTAAGTGCTGGGGTTATAGGTGTGAACCATGGCCAGCTCAGCAGTTTTATTTTGAACTGTAGCATTTGATACCATTTTTTGAATTTTTTAAAATACATTTCACACACACACATACATGAACACGCACACATACATGAAGACCACCCCACATGAACACACATACACAAAACACACACATACATGAATATCCCCCCCACACTAACACACACATACACACAAATACTCACACATATACAAACACCCCCTCCAAACACATACACACACACCTGCCACAGCATGCGTGTTCAGAAGACTTTAGCACGTGTGTCTTGGGGATGAACCGCACTCAGGTCATCAGGCTTGGTGGCAACTGTACCTGCTCAGCCGACTCTGGCCTTGCTGGCAATGGGCAGAGTGCCAGATGTGTAGTGGGGACAAAGGAAAAGTCCTGCCCTCCAGAGCAGGAAGGAGAGTTTCAGCCTTTTTAAGATTAATCCTTTAAGAAACCTTCATATTACGTAATACCCGAGGCACCCAGCACTGAAAGCAGAACTCAGCAGAGCCGTGGCTGCCTGACAGATAAATCCACATTCCCTGCCTCAGTAATGGCCTCCAACATGATTTTAAAAGCAGAGGCTGTGGGTCTCTTATGGATCCCCCACTTTGGAGTCCTCAGGAACTCTGGCCTTGGTGAGTCTGGGGAGGGGGAGGGCTTGAGAATCTGTGTACCCTCAGACCACACATTGAGAGGCCTGGGTCAGAGCGCTCCATTCATTGAGTGCTAACTCTAGTGTCACCGACACTGTATGTATATTGTGTTCCATTTTACGTGGTACCCAAAAGACATTTAATCCTCAATCTCTGAGGCAGACAGTATCACAGTTCTCTAGGGAAGACGTTGAGGTCCAGAGGGGTTGGGCAACTTCTCAGGAATCTCGCAGCATGGACGTGGCTGTGTCACAGCAGAGACTATCTGTGTCTTCAGAACGTGTTGTGGGTGTGCCCATCAAGGCCAGAAGTGCTCAGCAGTTGTCTGCCTGGTGGGCGGTAAACAGGTGGGCTGACTGAAGGAGTGTGTGCTGACCTTATCCAGCAGGCCTTTTGGTCGTTGTTAGCGAATGAATATGACTTTTACACGTGTGTGCACACCTATAGTATGTTTCCTCCTGCTGAAGTCATCTGAGGGGAGGGAACCTTGACTGAGAAAATGCCTCCTCAAGACCAAGCTGCAGGCAAGTCTGTAGGGTATTTTCTTTAGTAGTGATTGATGGGGGAGGGTCCAGCCCATTGTGGGTGGGGCTGTCCCTGGGCTTGTGGTTCTGAGTTCTATGAGAAAGCAGACTGAGCAAGCCATGGGGAGCAAGCCAGTAAGCAGCACCCCTCCATAGCCTCCGTGTCCGCTCCTACCTCCAGGATCCTGTCTTGCTTGAGTTCCTGTCCTGATGTCCTTCAATAATGAACTGTGATGTGGAAGTGTGCGCTAAACAAACCCTTTCCTCCCCAAGCTGCTTTGGTCATGGTGTTTGATCACAGCAATAGTAAACCCTAACTAGGCCCCCTCCCTCCTTCCTGTCTGTTAGGTTGAATTGCCATTTGATTTTTAGCATTATCATCTATTGTTAACAATTAAACTCTCCACTCATCCCTTTTTAAGCCTTATAGCCTGGCATCAGATTTTATTCTTTGACTTTATAATGCCCATGGAATCATTCATTCATTCATTCATTCATTCATTCATTCTTCATTCATTCGTTCTTCATTCACCGACTGGTGAAATGCCCAATAAATGCAGGTGTTTGGGAGCCTCAGGGAAACTCCGTGTTTCCTCAAGCCTGGCTGTGGAAAGGCTTTTCCTTTTCTTTTTTCTTTCAGTAGAAGGAAAATTGCCTTAGAACATCTTGGGGCCATCCTGCTTCAAACACTCTTGTGCTTCCTGTTGCTCTCAAGAGCAAGCTAGAGTTCACCTTCAGCCCTGTGACTCTAGATGAGGTTGTGACCCACAGTTAAGCTGTGTCTTAGAGCAGGTGCTTCTAGATATCTTGTGAGAAGTCCCTCTCAGGCTTTGCAGCCGTGGGGACTCTCATAGTTTTACAGCGCACAGTCTTATTTGATCTTTAGCCAGGAGGTCTGTGCAGATATATTGCAGGACCCAACAGGAAGGGTGTCTCTGAGGGTTTGGCCTCAGCAGAAGATAGGATGGAGACACTTTTGAGTGAGATGGGGAAGCCTGCAGTGGAGCCATCGGGGTGGCAATAGCCCGTGTATGGCACAGTTCATCGGCCTCTCAGTCTCTGGGGTTTGTCCTCAGATAACCTGCCATGTTCTCTCTAGTTTCGTTCATGTTATCGATATCAGAGTTGAGCAGCTTGTTCCTGCCATTCAAAATTGCTAGGTTGAGCCCTAGTAAGGAACAGGCCTTGAGAACACGTTCCAAGGTGTAGCTGAGCCACCTGCCAACACTACATGGGAGGTTATATTTTCCACAAGTGTCAGGGGGGAGTCCAGAGGTGTTGGGTCTCCTGGGTGGTCATTCCCAGGAGGAAAGCCATTGGTGTGTTGGCAGGATTCACTCTGTGGAGCCTGGCTGTTGGTGCAGGATTTTATGAATATGTTTTCAAATTGCCTCCTTTAGTTGCCTGTTTATGGAAATTATTTCTCCTTGTTTAGTTTTTTTGAGACAGGGTTTCATGTAGCCCAGACTGGCCTCAAACTTGCTGGGTAAGGCAAGGCTGTCCTGGAGCTTCTGATCCTCTTGCCTCTACCTCCCAAGTTCTGGGATCACAGATGTTTACCTCTATGTCCAGTGGATACAAATTGTTTCTCTGAAGTTTACCAGCCTGTTTTGGTAAAGTTTTCGTTTCCTTTTTCATGGTGCTGGGAATAAATGAAGAGCTTCACACATGCTCAGTACATACCCTGTCACAGAACTGCAGCTCTTTGCCGAACACGTACCCTGTCACAGTCCTCCAGCTCCAGCCCTGGTTAAGTTCTTTGTCATTGACACTGCAAAGCAATTTCTCAGGCTCCATTGTGGCTGAACTACCTGGGTAGCCCAAACCAACAATAACAAAAGAAAATTAAATACAAACCCAGTGCTGGCCCATGCTTTAGGCCGGTTTGGATCCCAATTTTAGGAAGTATCATCTAGACATAAATAACTTTAAAAGACTCCTTCAGTTTCTGATGGACAGTAAAAACCAAGAGCCCCTGACTGTAGCTTCCCCAAAGTCAATGCACTTCTCTGAACCTCCCTATATTTGGGCCAAGAGTTCTGAACCACCCTCATCCCCACTCTCTTTTAGGGCTCTCTCTGTCTCTCTCTGTCTCTGTCTCTCTCTCCAAGGGCTTGCTGACCTCACAGTGTGAAGACTAGGATTGCCATGGAACTTAGTCAGCCCTGTGGTGCTCAGCAGGTGGCAGTGGGGGCAGGGATCATGTGCCAGGGGTCTTGGGCATAGTGGGTTATTTGATCCTTACATGAACAGCTTGAGGAGATGGCTCTGTCCTCCCAGTGAGGGCACAGGCCGGGGATACAGGGAAACACACTTACTCAGGTGGGTACAGTGAAGCTGCAGGTTGAGTCAGGCATCACTGACTCCAGATGCCTTTGATTCTGCGTCTGGGATTGTTCCCCAACCTGTGCAGCTGTTTCTGCACGCTGTCCTCAGTGAGTGGCTTAGATACGCAGGTGGGGAGGAACTCAGTGGAGAGGAAGTGCCACCTATGTAAAATGGTATAAATCCCACTCTTACATAAAATGAGAACATTGCTCATCTAATATATTGCTTTTTAATCTGTAAGTCTTTCTTGAGGTGTCCTGTTGGTCAGGACATGACCAAGACCCAGTTGACCTTTTCTGTTTTTAATGTTACTTCTTCGAGGCCCCTTCGCTGGCCGCCCAGCATGCAGCCACTCTCACAAGACACCTTACACACGTTTGTCCTGTGTTATCTTTATTATTTAGAGATTTGTTTTTATTTTGGTTTTGTGTGCTTGCGTGTCTCTGTGAATGGCTATGTGCACATGAGTGCTGGTGCCTGGGGAGGCCAGAGATGTGGATTCCCGCAGCGCCACTCAGCTGTATGCTTGGACCACCTGTCCTCTGCAAGAGCCCAGGCTCCCACTGCTGAGCTGTCTCTCCTGCTGTGTTTGTCTTATTTATGTTTTGTTCTTTTAAAATGCACATATAGAATTTATTAAGTGAGATTTATCGATTGATTGATTTTTGAGATTGGGTCTCTAAGTGTAGCGCTGGCTATCCCGGAACTCATTCGTAGTGTAGGTCAGGCTGACCTTGAATTTGGAGGACTGCCTACTTGAGCTTCCAGTGCTGGGATTACAGTACGCACCACCATGCCCAGCTCTGTGTCCTGTTTTAAGTAACAGAAGGGAGATGATTGACAGCTTAAGTTGGTAGGCTGGGTCCCAAGAGATCTCAGAATTTGCAGGCCCCAAATGTGGTATTTACAGGAAACCTGTTGCTCACTCAGCAATACAGTTTGTTCAACTGTAAAATAGACTTTGTCATCCTGGTAGAGTATATATGGCTGCCTATTATGTATGCACCTTAATAAATGGAGACAGTAAGGATCGCTGCAAGATTAACCTTTTTATGGTTTTGTTTGTTTGTTTGTTTTGGGTGGTGGTGCTACAAATTGAACCTAGGGCCTTGCACACACTAGACAAGTATTCCACCCCTGAGCTACATCCTCAGTCTTCCTTGATGTGAGTCTTTTTAATTTCCCCAAGTGACGAAGTCTTATTGAAATCTTTGTGACCTTAAAAGAAAGTATCTAAATGGTTCGCTTTCTGGGTTCAGAAACTCGTGTTTCTTCACTTTCATCTCTCGGGGCGGAGTTGAGCCATTTGTACTTCATGAGTTTTATTGTCGATTGCAAACGGTCATTTTTGTCTTAAACTGGCCTGCTTCAACTTGGAGTTGCCGCTCTCTTACCTGGGATATAAGCAAGTTAGAAGCTGGACAGAGTCGTGTGAAACCTGAGCTTGCAAACCTGACTTCTAGTCCATGGTCTTTCACTAAATGCCTGTGTGATCCCAGACAAGATAGATAGCCTCAGGGGGCTTGGTTAGCCTCTGTGAGTTGGTAGAATTAGACTCTCTCTTGGCATATACTTACTGTGGTGGTTAATTTTCATTGTCAAGATGACTAGATTTAAAGTCACCTGGAAGATGGGCAAGACATCTGTGTTTGTATCTCTGGGGGCATTACCTCGAGTATGGGTACCCCCCATCCCGTGAGCTGAGGGCTTGGATGTGGTAACAGAGGGGAAGGGGGAAAGCCGGTCTAGTGCTGGCATCCACCCAACCCCTGCCTCCTCCCTGACTGGCAGACGGTGAACAGATCGCTACCACGTGACTTCTGCTGCCCGCTTCCTCCTTCCTCCAGTAGCCCTGCCCCTGGCAGCCAATGCCTCCCTGTCTGAATCCAGGAAGGGCCTGCTTTGTGACAAGTGGCTTGGTCCATTGCCACCTTTCGAGTGGAGCTGTTCTGTGACTGGGTGTTCCAGCTTACACGGGACGCCTCAGGCCTTATCTTTAGAGAGTCCAGCAGTGCCACAGCTGTGAGCGGGCGTGGGTACGTGGGTACCATCTTCCGTGACATCTGATGCCCTCTGTGGCACAAGCCCCACTTAGTATTCCTGGTTGATACCTGTAGTGCCTGGTGGTCGGTGTGAGGTTTCCCCGACTACACCCATCCTTTGCCGTCTGTCCCGTTGGTGCACACACAGTATGTCCAGGGTACCTGCCTCTTCCTCTACTGCTGAAATCCTGCGGGCAGAATGCACTGAACAACCAGTGCTCAGCTGTGTGGCCCTGCTGTATCAGGTGCTGGGGGCTTGGAGGAGGTTGCTGTTGGTTTGCCTTTCCTTGCATAGCGCCTCCTACTGGTAGGGGCTGTTTATGTTTAATGTTAGTCTTAATTTGGTCGTTTATTTGTTGAGTTTCTATTTGTTTTAATCGACATGGAAAATAACAGGTTCCGTTATGTCATATTTATCCATGCATACCTCTCCCAGACCCCTCGTTCTCGGCCTTGTCTTCTGTTCCCAGCCATTCCGTTTCCACTTTCTGTCACAGGTGTTCTGTCACCCTCCCCAGACTGTTAGGAAAGCCTTCCCCCTCCTTTCAGTAGTTTTCTTTCCTGCTACGTGGCCTCTGCCCAAACTGAATCCCACATATGTGCGCGTCCCTATAAAGGTGAAGCTGGGGTTCGCTCATGAGGGAGAATGTTCACTGTCGCTAGCTGGCATCAGTTGTCACCCTGACTCTCCCCGGAGGAGGGAGCCTCTGCTGAGGTTCATCAGCCTTCATAGATTGACCAGAGGCCTGGCTGTGGGGTATTTTCTTTCTTGCTGGTTCATGAGCCAGGACCCAGCCCACCGTAGGTCGCACCATCCCCGGCAGTGGGCCTAGGCTGTATAAGAAAGGTAGCCAGGATCCAGCCAACCATAGGCTGCCCCATCCCTGGCAGGTGGGCCTGGGCTGTATAAGAAGGGCGGCTGAGCAAGCCAGACTGAGAAACCCATAAACAGTGTTTCTCCATTGTTTCCAAATTGCGCTTCTGCCTTGACGTCCCTCCATGGTGGACCGTACCTATAAGCCAAATAAATCCCCCCCCCCGCATTGCTTTTCGTCATGTGTTTAATCAGAGTAAGAGAAACAAGCTAAAGCAATGTGGTATTTTTCTTCCTGGGTAGGGTTACCTCAATAAATATAGTCCAGATGCACCCATGTCCCTGAAAACTGCGTCCTTTACTGTTTTCTTATAGCTTTCTTTGATTTTGTCCTTTATTTCATTGTGCAGGTGAGCCATTCTAAGTATTAACGCCTTTACTCCTAGCAACAACTTTTGGTGTGGTAGCGACTGCTATTCTCCAGGGTGAAGCAGCCTGTGCACCACGGAGTCAGCTGAGGTACGACGTTCTCTGCCCAGGTGCACCATGGCCTCTGCTGGTGCCGAGGATGAGCGTGGAGTAAGCTCAGCTCCGTCCTAAGGGCGTTTCCCAGGGGGAGACAAAAAAAAA
>LOJH01019244.1:10171-20528 GCA_001685095.1 Ellobius talpinus | reverse complement strand
GAGAGGTAGGGAAGCTGGGCAGCTGTCAGTGCCATGGAGGCTATGTTCCTGCCCTTGCGGCCATCGCTGTGCCAGGCCAAATCTGTGCCATTCCAAGCCATTGTGACCGCACCTCCCACCGTGCCACCAGTGAAAGGGACGATGCTCATTGCTAGGATAAAAGAGACCGATTATTATCGAAAGTCTGATCCCTAGATGGCAGAGATCTTTCTGAAGACCTGGCCTAGATGCTGACGATTGTAGCTCTCTCTGTCCTAACCCCTCAGGTCAGTATTGGGAATGTGAGGCTGCTCTCCCTGTGCAAAGGCAGCCTGGGCTACCTCAGGGCTATCCCTGGGCTTGTATGGCAAACCCCCTGTGCAGCCTCCATGGTGTGCTCTACGCGTTTAAACTAATTTAGCCTTCCACCAGGGCTGCTGAGATCGCACTTTAACAGCCCCCGCACCCCCAGCACCTATGACCCCGAGGTGACATCGCCTTGCAGCAGGGTGAGTTTGCCATCTGTGCTGCCAGCCTGGGGCTGAGCTGGCTCAGCTGTTTCACCTTGGAAGACGGCAGTGTCCATTACGCCAAAGAGTAATCATACGTTCATGTTTACAGCTGTAGAAATGTTAAGACCTTTTTGTCCAGGGTCACAGCTAAACGGTAGCAGAGCAGGACCCAAGCTCTCCAGACCCAGAGATCGCGAGGCTTCATCTAGTCTGCTGCTCGTCAGCATGAGATGTGTGACAGACACGTGACACTTGCTGGTGTCATGGAAGAAACCAGGACAGGAGCAGAGGGAAAGAGTGGAAAGCTTGCTCCTGGTGAGAGATAGCTGAGGAAGGGTTAACCAGGAATAGCCGGCAGGTTACCGGCTCTCCTTAGGCCCCGCCTGGAAAGAACCCCCTGCCTCTGGAGAGGATGGAGCCTCTTAGGGGGTGTATGAAGACATGGCTGTGGTTATTGCTAGTGAGAAGCCCCTTGTCCTTAGGGAGATGTGGTCAGAGTTGATGGTCCCCTGCTGCAGTCTGTGTTGTGGCCCCAGGTCACTAGGGCTATTGGCCTGGGCCGTGTAGGCTCAGGACAGTGGTTCTCAGAGAGTTTCAGACACTGGTCGTCTGTCTAACAGCCCTTGTGGGTGAGCTCAGGGAACGGGACCCTGGTCTCTGGCGGTCTCTGTCTAACAGCCCTGTGGGTGAGCTCAGGGAACGGGACCCTGGTCTCCCGTGGTCCTCCAGGTGAGTGCTGTGGACCTGGAATTTGAGAAGCCTCCAAAGGCTGTGCTTTAGAGCTTTAATTCCATTCTCAAGAGTTCACCGTCATGGGTGTGGCTCGTGCTTGTGGTCCGAGCAGTTGGAAGGTAGAAGGTCAGGAATTCAGGCTATCCTGGGCTGCATAAGATCTGGTCTCAAAACAAAACAATATCAAAATAAAACCAAACACCCACACCTTCCTAGGCCCACCAATTGGGGAGACAGAACCGACTCCTGAAGACTATCTGCCGACCCCCACCCCCAACCACAGAAATGAATTCATGTTTAAAACCACCCAGCTTTCCTTCATCCCCTTCCTTGACCTCAGTCCCTCAGCCTTCGCCCCCCTCCCCTCCCTGCTTAACTAAGAATGTTGAAGGCTTGCCCTCTGTGGTGGCATTGAGTGTATCTCTGCTTCTTGGTCCAACTGAGTCAAGACCTGCTGCAACCAACTTGCAAATACTCATTAAATAAACATTTGGCAGAGTCACACACACACAGTGTTTAAAGTTTTACATAACGAACCTGTTGTCCGTATTCTCTTTCCCTGTCCCACGCAGACCTGGTGACATGTATGACAAGGGCTTGATGTGTACACATGCTAACATGTTAAGATGAGGACTTGATGTGTACACATGCTAGCAGGTGAAGCTTTCAGGTGACAAGATTCTCTTTCACAGTGACAACACATGGGTATTCTCTCTGCTGTTCATTAGACAACAAAGCCACCAGTCCTGGTGAAGACCTCTTGCTGATTTAGGGACCCCGATAAGCCACAGCCCCTCTTGTGAGCACACCAAGACCACCGTGCTATGAGCCTCTACCTCTGAAGCCCCCTGCCCACCCTGAGTCTTTCCCAGCTCTCAGTTTCAGATCTTGGATCCATGGAGTCTGTTGTGACCGCCCCACCCCTGCCCACAATCTGACCCTGCTTCTCCTGCTATTTGTTATTTGTGGAACTGGGGACTCCCAATTCCTCATGTTGAAAGTCTAGCCAGTAGTATCGTAGACTGTGATTGTCCTTAGAGCTAAGGTCTCTAAATAGGTAATGAGTGAATTAGCGGAACGGGATAAACTTTAGCTCAGGAAGACTAGTGTCCAGATTTCCTCCTGGCTTGCGGCACCGTGTCCAAGGTCTCTGGATGCTGAGATGCAGGGAGTGGATCTCGTCGAGACACAGGGAGGAACACAGGGAAGAACAGCATCTGGCGGGAAGCAGAGGCCTCAGAAGAAGCCAGCTCCCGTCTTGCTCTTCAGTGTCTACAGCTGGGAGGGAGAGAAACTTTCGTCTTTGTTTGCAGTCACTGAGACTGTTGAAGGCAGCCTGGGCAGATGAATGGGACCGTATTCCTGCTAGAAGCCAGGGCTAAATGCAGTGTCCCCTGTTGTTAGTCAGCTCTGTTGTTCCATCCTGCCCTCTGTGAGACTGAGCTTGTCTGGGATCCCCCTCACCTGTGGCTCCTTACCCAGCTCTTTCCCACTTTCCCTTCAGAGTTCAGGAGAGCTCACTTTAATTCCAAAGTGTCTTGGGGTGTGGAACCAATTCCCATAAACCCTTGAGAATAGAAGCAGGAAAGGAGAGCATGTTCTGTCCCTGGATGAGCAGTCCCAGTGTTCTGAGTAAATTATAGCTCTTGAAGGCTCCGCACTGTTGTTGGTTTTCCCCCAGCCCCGGGTGCGGGTGCGGTGTGTCTCTGGTGTAAGGCTTTCCAGAGAAAGCATTTGTGTTTGCACGGGCTCAGACTCTGAACTTTCTCTTTCACATTTAAATGTACCGGGCTGTTTTACTTGGGGGTGGGGTGGGGGCGTGAACTTCAGACAAGTCCTTGGGGTATCTATATTAGCAGTGGTGAGAGATGGCTCCTTTGTTCTCTTTGGCAGACTCTAAGCCCCCTCTCTTCGCCTTTAAATATAACCCAGTACTTGTTTTTCCTTAAAGTTTTCTAAAGGGAAGATTAGCCCCAAGGCTTAAGCCAAAACAGGACCTCTCTTCTTCCCTCTGGGGTGGATTTTGAAGGGGAATTCCACGAAGCCACCACATCCTCGGGGCTTCTGAGGGCTTCTCCTTGGGAGGAGGAGGAGGCACATTTGCTGAAAGTCCCTTCCAGGAAGGATAAGGTGCAGCCGGAAGGGATCCCGCAGAGCAGCTAGCTTAGGGACATTAGAGAGGGAATTAATAGCCTATGATTTCTGGGAACTGATTTTTTTAGGGCGAACAAAAAGAGTAAGTGGTAACTACTACTGAACATAATCAGGCCATGGGAAAGGCTGCCACGAGGAATTTTTGATGGTCCTGTTGAACTTTGACGACCCTGAAGCCATTCTGATTCCCTATTGAAAGCTGCCAGGTGTGGCTCATTTAGTCTCACAGAAAAACAAACGATTGTCTGCGGCTCTTTCCTGTCTCCCGACTCTAGTATTTATTTAGATGATCTCTCTCTCTCTCTCTCTCTTTCCCTTCCTTCTTTCCTTCCTTCTTTCCTTCCTTCCCTCCTTCCCTCTCCCTCTCCCCCTCCCTTCCTCCCCCCCTCCCCTCCCTTCCTTTCTTTTCTTTTTTTAGTTTTCGAGACAGGGTTTCTCCGTGTAGTCCTGGCTGTTCCAGGACTCTCTCTGTAGACCAGGCTGGCCTTGAACTCACAGAGGTCCACCTGCCTCTGCCTCCCAAGTGGTAGGATTAAAGATGCACGCCACCTCCTCCCGGTTAGTTAGATACATTTCTTGGTAAGCATTTCACGGAAAGAGGAGCTGAACTTGAACAGGAACTTTTAAGGATCCCGGTAGCAAGGGTGGTGACTGCCGTGACCTTTCTGGGCAGTAACGCAGAGACTTAGGCCAGAAACAGCCTGGCCCTGCGTCCTGCAGCTTCCCTGTTTCTGGCGATGGCAGCTGGCAGGTGTGAGCCCAGACTTCCTCTCTGGGCATTACTTCCCTAGGCCTCCTTGGCCACAAGCTTCTCCTGTCTCTTCTCACATAGTTTTCTTCCCTCAGGCCCAGCAGATTGGCTCCACTTACCAGTACCCACAAAATCCCATGCCCAGTGCGGGTGCCTGGGCTTGACTATTGGGGTCATCATTTCTCTGCAGTCGGAGGCTTGGTGCCCCTCTTCTGTTCTACTGTAACGTGCATTTTGTTGGCCACCAGTTCACAAATAATGACATAGAGACATTATTAACTATGGAAGCTTAAGCTTGTTCCTAACTAGTTCTTACAACTTAAATTAACCCATTTGTATTAAATCTACGTTCTATCATGTGACGTCACCTCTCTTCCACCTTGCAACCTCCTGTTTCCTCTCTATGTCTCCTTGCTCCTCAATTCCTTCTTCTCTTCATTTCTCTTGCCAGAAATCCCGCCTATACCTTCTGCCTAACTATTGGCCATTCAGCTCTTTATTAAGCCAATCACAGCAATATATCTTCATGCAGTGTGCAACCACCCCACAACACTAATCTTAGCCAGAGTGACCCTTGTGACCTGGACAGGTTCCTGACCTTGTAGGCAGCCTTCCTAAGACAAGGGAGAGTGCCGTTAACAGTTTGCCACGGGCACCCAGCAGCCGAGCAATCATATTCTGTCCCCCGCTGAGGATGCTGGGGCACAGAGGGCTTAGGTTGCCAAAAGCAGTGGCATGAATAAGAGGAAGGGGCGGAGCTGTCTAGTTTCCATCATCAAAGGCAAGAAGTCCTGCGTGGGCTTTTTGCACAGTCTGCACCATCAGGGAGAGGCTTCCTGGGGTGTGTGGCGGTTTACTCCCTGCAAATGAGCTTTCCTGCCCTAAGTCCCCCCAAAGTGCAGCTCCTTTAGCATTCATACCACACTGACTGGGCTTAACAGTCTGCTCTTTAAGTTCAGATCAAACTCAGTTTCTCAAGTATTGTCAGTTCCTTCTGTTTTGATGGAAGGGAAAAGGGTCAGTGCTTTGTGTATCCGAGTCTCCCATTGTTCTGTGGACTACGGGAACTGCGGTATCCATGTGCGTGTGTTGGGGGGGTACTAGGGATTAAACCTGTGGCTTTAGCATGCTTGTATGCATGTGTGCGTGTCCGTGCATGTGTGCACGTGTGTGTGGCACTAGAGATTAAACCTATGACTTTGGCATGCTAGTATGTGTGCATGCATGTGTGTGCGCGTGTGTGGTACTAGGGATTAAACCTATGACCTTGGCATGCTTGTATGTGTGTGTGTGAGAGTGCATGTGTGCTCGTGTGTGTGGTACTAGGGATTAAAACTATGGCTTTGTCATGCTTGTATGTGTGAGTGCATGTGCCTGTGAGTGCATGTGTGTGGGTGCATGTGTGCGTTTGTATGTGGTACTAGGGATTATACCTGTGGCTTTAGCATGCTAGCTGAGTGCCCCACCATGGAATCACCCTCCAAGCACTTACTCATCCTTTTATTTTAAAGGAAGTACTTCCTGGGGCAGCTTCTCTCCCAGGCTCCTTCCCCACATAGGAGGAAGATAAGCCTACCCTGATTTACTGTGAAATCAGCATAATTCAGGAATCTCTAGTTATCCAGTTATCCGAGGCTAGAGCTCACCTGTTCTCCTCTCTCCCACCCACCCCTCCTCACAAGGTCTTCCTGGCTGGCCTTGAGCTGAGACTTAACTGGCCCTGGCTTTAAACTGATCTTTCTGCCTTCACCTCCCAAATCCTGGGGTTAGAGGTATACACCATCGTGGCCAGCTTTAACTCTTTCTAAAACCTTTCTTTTCTTACACCCAGTGGTCTGGGTATATCCAGGTGTTCCTTGTCCCAATCCTCCCCTTTTCTTTTGGGGTTTACATACTTACTTGTGGACAGGATCATGTAAATATTTTATAAGATTTACCCAGATTAACACTTAGTGGCAGCTCATTGCTCTTTACATTTGAACTATATTTTACATTTCATCCTCTAGAATGAGCTATAATAACCTTTGCTGTCTGTGGAGGACAATGTCTGCCGAGCTGAGCTGCAAAGGGGAGTTTGTAGTCTTTGCCCTGCTGTCCTTGAGGTCACCCATCACTTGTCCTTGGAGTGGGTCAAACTTTTGAACTCTAGCACTTGATCATTTTTACTGGACGCCTGAATCAGTCCTGAAGATCTATGGAACATGGGGGTGGGTTGACAAGTACCTAGGACATCTCCTCATGGTCTAGTTGATGGAGGCCACACCTGTCTCCTGGAGACCCTTCCAACCAGAGCACAGCCACTGGCTAGAAACAAGCAGCAGGCTCTAGAGACCTGAGGCAGTTCGACCACGGCAGACATAATGCCAGAGTCAGGGGAATCCCTAAGTGTCCAAGCCTCAGAGATGTCCAGAGAGGCTGGGAGGCCTCTGGGATCACAGGAGTCTCTGTGTTCTCAGCTAGCAGAATCACCTGGCTGTCCTTTGGGGTCACCTGTCTGTTGTCACCTGACTGTGTCCTTTTGGTGGGATGAAACAGTGGATCTGGGAGCCTCCTGAAGTCTTAGAGGTCTTCTGAGGTGGTGGAGAAGTATCTGGACAAAGCTAACTTGACCCTTGATCACACACAGACAGGAAGTGTATTTAGCTTCTATTCTAGCTCAGGTGGTGACCGTCATTCTCCCTTTGGCTGGGATTTGACCTCACAGTCTAAACTAAGTTGGGTAAGTCTGTAAAAACTTGCACACAGGTAATGAAGGAAGGGTTAAGGGGTCGCTGCTCCTAGAGGAAAAATGGCTCCACTGCAGCCCTACCAGATTCTTAGACTATAAATGGCAGTGAGCCTTTGTAAATAAAGGTTTTCCTGGGTGGTGGTGGTAGTGGTGGGAATTAAAATATTTGCATAAGTCTTACAAGGTAGGGGAGATAAAATGTGTCTTTTCTAGGCTTTATGCCGTTCACCAAGAAATAATTCTGAATTATATGGGGCTTAGGCTAGGGGCCAAAGTTTCTGAGTCAAAATGTTCTTGCAGGCCCTTAAACATTAGAAGGGAAGGAGGCGGGGAGGGGCTGCTTCTCTTGCACATGCAAGGCTGTGGGCTTCATTTCCTAGCTCTGCATGCAGAGCAAGTCGACCTGTGCTCTTTTTCATGGCTGACCCTCCATGAGTCAGGTCTCTTAGTTACTTTCCTGCTGCTGTGGTAGGGCCCTATGGCCAACGCAACTTATAGAAGAGTTTATTTGGAGTTCATGACCACCATGGTGGGGAGCATGGGGACAGGCCAGCAGGCAGACAGGCGTGGCACTGTCTCTGTCACCGAGAGCTCTTACCTTGACCCCATGAGGATCAAGCATGAGGCAGAGAGAACTACCTGGGCTGGCAAGGGCTTTTGAAACCTCTGAGCCCACTCCTAGTGACACACTTTCTCCAACAAGTCTACAGCTCCTAAGCCTTCTCCATGAGTTCCTTGAGCTGGACACCACGTAGACGACTCTATGAGCCTATGGTGGCCGTTCTCATCCAGACCTCTATGAGCCCATAAGAGGAGATCGAGGAGAGGTCCAGCAGACACAGTCTTCACTCTCGTGGGTTTAGAGGCACTAGCCATTACGTAATGCTGTACCACCTGGCCATCACCAGAAAGGGAGGAGCCATGGGAATGTCTACACGGTGTTGCTGGTTCAATATTGGGGCGTGACAGAAGGCAAGGTGAGCAGTTTAGGACTGGCTAGTTGAATTATTCTAGAAACAATTGGGAGAGCCCCCTATTTGTCTAGTAGCTGGCCCTGGGGTAATCCACATAGAGGGAGACCACTTCCTGGGGTGCTATGTGGATGTGGTCTGGTTCTTCATCTTTGGGAGTTGTACACATCAAAGGCATGTTCCCATCGGACCCTCACGATCTCTAGGAGTTGGCTAGCTCCATTGCGGCCAGCTTCTTCCCAGCTCAAAGATTTAAGATATTAGGACATCATGGCACACAGAAAACAGGGATGTTAAATGGAATAAAGTCTCTGCACAGAGTCCCCCTGCTGCATACTGGTTGAGAGGCATACTGATGCCCAGGCAGAGGAGAAAGTTGCTTGGGCAAAAATATGGAGCTGGAGCTGGTCTCTTGGGATTCACCTGAAACCAGGAGGAAGAGGAGGGAGAGCCCATGGTGCTCAGTTGGTCCTCAGCACTGGCTCCCATGCAGTGGAAGCAAATGCACCAGAAGGCTGCCACAGGGTCTTTGTGCCTCTCATCTCTGTAGGGCTTTTATGGTACAACCTGAGTCTGCCAGGTGAGCCTGAAGTCATACCTGGATGGAAGCAAGAGTCAGGGATGTCATTTGGAGACTGTGCTTTGGCTTTAAGTAGCAAGAGTTTAAGTCGACGAGTATGGTAGTTTGAATGTATTTGGCCCCCATAAGCTCATAGGGAGTGGCACTGTTGGGAGGCATGGCTTTGTTGGAGTGGGTGTGGCCTTGTTGGAGGAAGTGTGTCACTGTGGGGATAGGCTTTGAGGTTTCCTATGGTCAGGATACTGCCCTGTGTCTCAGTTGACTTCCTGTTGTCTGCAAGATGTAGGACTCTCAGCTACAGCCACAGCACCACGTCTGCCTGAATGCCACTCCCGTGATGCTCCCTATCATGATTATAAGGGACTGAATCTCTGAAACTGTCAGCCTGCCACCCCAATTAAATGTTTTCCTTATAAGAGTTGCCATCATCATGGGTCCCTTCACAGCAGTGAAAACCCCGAGACAGTTAGGCACATGCCTCCTGTATGCTGGAACGTTCGGGAAAAACAAAAACTGTCAAACGTGATTAGTCTCCTGAGGGATCTTGGTCCCCCACAGAAAGACTGGATTAGATTTCATGTTGACTTGAAAGTTGTCATTGAAACAGAGTGTGCTTGGAAGGTTCCTCCCACCGCAGCCCTGTGAAAGTTGTTCTTAAGATGCCTGAGCAGAATAAATAACATTACCTGGGAATGTTGTAAGTATATTTTGCCCTTAAACAATTGATTATTATAAGTGCATTGTACCCAAAGCAGTTAATTATTCAGCCAGTGGCCTGGAACGTTTCCCCCAAAGACTTATCTCAGATACTTGAGACATGTTCACATAGATTTGCTAATTTAGATTTTTACTGACTGCAGCTGATTTCTCTGGAAGTTGGTAGCTAGAGGCATTCAAGCAGCGTTCTTGGGTTGGAGAATCTTCCTGGATTGAGGTCAACCTGATTTAAGCTGCCGGTGACTTGGAGGACATGGAAACTCTGCTCCCTTCCTCCAGTGTGTGATGTCATGTCACACAGTGTACCCTGCTTCTATTAGGACCAATGCCTGTTACATAAATAGGAACATAAAGTTGAGTAACCTAGAAGGTTCCAGTTTAAAACAGAGCTTCTCCAGGTACCCGTGAGAGCTATTCGAATTTCTTCTTTTCTGTTTACTGATCCCTTTGGACAAACGGTCATATTAATAAACACTGACTGACTATTCACATGCCAAGGGCTAAAGTGATTCAAATATTTGTTGAGGATTTGTAGACTAATAATCTCTTATTATAACAGAGCTGTGACTTTCAAGGATAAACAACCTCTGTGTAGCCTTCTGCTCTAAAACCGCCCAGCTGGTGTGTGTTTGTGTGTGGGGTGGGGGATGCAGCATATGAACCGAAGGCCAGTGTGCATGTGTACCTTCTTGTCCTCTGCTTCCTGGGCGAGTATGGGCAGTGCTGCGGCTGTGGTGGCCTTTGGTGATCTGTTTACAGCCCCGTGTCTGACTCAGGGGGGCAGATACTGTTTTAGATAGAGCGCAGCCAATTCCCATCAGATTGCATGTTAGCGTGATCCGTCCTCAGCTGTCTCCATTCATCCGCTTGCTGCTCTGGAAGACGTGCGTTAGGCCCAGACCCAAGTTAAACTCAGCATGGACCCAGAGAAAAAAGAGAAGCAACTGGCCCTTTCTGGTTGAGTTCCCCTCCCTGTGCTTTTCTATTTATTCTATGATGGGACAGTCACAGAGAGACTTGGGTAGTGGCTCTCCCTCGAACCTCACTGCTTAAAATGTGGTTCACACACAAACTGAATGGCTGTCATCTGGGTTTTGTGAGAAATATGGAGTCTTCGGCTCCATCAACAATGCACTGACCCAGAATCGTCCATGAGATCTCCAGGGGACCCTGACCAGCTCTCCGTTTTGTCTACCTGGTTGAAGCTGGTTGCCGCCTCATTCCAAGGACAGA
>LOJH01019243.1:0-10466 GCA_001685095.1 Ellobius talpinus | reverse complement strand
TATATATATTGATTGATTGATCCTTTTTACTGATGTCATGGAGAGTGTACTGATTTTTCCCGTTATACCTAAAATATCACATGTTCAAATATCATGAGATGTTAGCTTCTCCACATCTGCTCTGTGTATTTCTTTACCCTAAAAAATGTGTGTTGAGGGGCTGGAGAGATGGTTCAGAGGTTAAGAGCACTTGCTGCTCTTCAGAAAACCCATGTTCAATTGCTAGCACCCACATGGCAGTTCACAGATGTCTATAACTCCAGTTCTAGGGGATAAGACACTGTCATTTAGATGTACATGCAAACAAAACACCAATGCACATAAGAAAACTAAAAAAAGAAAGAAAAAGAAAGAAATATGTGTTGAAATACACAAGAGAAATTAACACTTAATCTTTGGCTCGGTCGCTATAACTATCAGGTTTTCCAGCATCTCAGAAGACAGGTAGTTCTTGTCACTATTAACAACATTTTTATTTTACTTTATAGATGGCATTTTCCAATCATGTCATCAAAAGGTAATAGCGAAGAACAGTAATAATTTCAGGGCAGTGAGACTGTTTAGTGCCTGGGCTAGACTCTTCCTCACTGTGACAAATACTGAGAGGGATAGTTCAGAGGAAATATGTGTATTAGCTCATGGTTTCAGAGGATGACTTGTTGCTGTGTTACACTGTAGTGAGACAGACCAGCATGGGAGTGGGGTCATATAGCAGAAGCTGCTTACCTCATGGCAATCAGGAAGCAGAGAGGGGGAGTGGAGAGAGAGAGAGAGAGAGAGAGAGAGAGAGAGAGAGAGAGAGAATACTCACAGCTGTTTCTTTCTTTCTACCCCTTTTATTTCATCTGGGCCTTTAATGCATTGAGTGGTGCCATCTACAGGCAGGATAGGTCTCTCCCTCTAGTTAATCATCTCTGGAAACACCTCTTGTTAGAGTATACTGGGAATCTCTCTATTCATCATGTTGTCAATCAACAAGCTCTATTCCAGTCTTGAATCTACCATTGATTAACTAAGCAATCTGAGGCAAACTAATCTTCAACATCAATCCATCAGATAAAAAATGATAGTATCTACTTTACAAGATTACATTCTTTTTTTCTGTTTCTCTAATGATTCTTTTCTTGATTTTTGATTCTAGCCAGTGAGTTCTCTCTTAGAATGAGTCCTGTAAGAAACATCATGACCAAAATAGATTCATTATGAGAAATAATGCACTTCATTGTAATTTTATAACTCTGGACTTCACCATTTACTTGTTTGTTTATATGTGTATTTTTGTTTATGTATTTAATGAAAATGATTTTTTTTCTGGCACATATCAAGAGTTACCAAAGCTTCATAGATATTTCATCAAAATTCCTGTGTTTCTGGCAAGATGAGTTTCTATTCATGGCAAGTTCTGGAAAGTGGGAATGCATATGGTATTTGGTGCAGGGACCAGTGCCACCAATAAGAGAATAAAAAAAAATGTGAGGTTTCAGGGCATGGTGGTGTACTCCTTTATTTCGTGCAGGAGTCAGTTGTTCTCTATGGCAAGTTCTAGGACAACCAGTGTTACATAGAGAGACTGTGTATCACACAAACAGCAGCAACCAAGAGTCCTACTACACATAATATGTATTTGTATTAGCAAAGAATAAAATGTGATTAATTTAGTTTGCAACTTTGATCTGATTGAGTAAAATATCTTTCTTATTCTTTTTTTGGCCAGTATTTTTAACCACACAGATTTTCTTGTTTCTAATCATAAAAATGAAAAACCAAGGTCTGGAAACACAGCTTAATGAAAGAGCACTTGTCTAACATATAAAAAGAACAAAGGTTTGGGGACTGGGGAGATGGCTCAGTCGCGAAGAGTACTGGCTGCTCTTCCAGAGGTTCTGAATTCAACTCCCAGCAACCACATGGTGGCTCACAACCATCTGTAATGAGATCTGATTCCCCCTTGTGGTGTGCACGGAGACTTACATAAAATAAATAAATCTTTTAAAAAAGAAACCAATGCTCGTTCAGAACACTAAAGAAAAGAGGAAGAAAAGAATAGATAGACCAATTGTGTTGATAGAATTGTTTTTATACTCTTGAGAATCATCATATATGTTCATACTATTGTAAACAGAAAAATCATTTAAAGAGTAAAATAGTTTCAAGGATTGGACATTATGATCTTCTGGCTAGACAAGCTGGGAACATCTGCCTTGTCTGTTCCTCACTTATACCCACACAGTCTGGGTTTCTCTGTTTCTTCCACTCCAACACCTCCTCTCTCATTTTGAGGTATGGTCTCATTTTTATAGCCTAAACTGGGTTTGAATTTGCGGCCACTCTTCTGCCTCAGCTTCCTAAGTCCTGCAATTACCAACACGAACTGCCCCCCATGACCAGCCATAATTTCTTCCTCTACCTACTTACCATATCTATTTCCCAAACTAAATTTTCTAGACTATGACTCAACATCTTAGAAACACTCTGACATCATGAAGATGATGAAAAGATTCAGAAGAAACTTTTACAGGATACTTTTACATACCTGGTTTGTTGAGAAAAGGCTTAAAAGTTAATTAGAATTAAGCTGAGATTTAATTCATGCCAACCAAATAGATCTTAATGTCTTTGATGTTTTATTTCTGTGCACAAAGGTTTTAATTATACCATTTGATCAATAGGTATTTATTGAACATCTACTATCATGTCAAGTGTTGTGGCAATTTCCAACAAAAAGCTAAAAATGACCTCCAAAAATCTTAGCTCACAATATAATACCCTATTTAGGAATTACCAAAGAAGTTATTCTAGCAAATAGTAGTCTTGAGGTATGAGAACAGTAACTGTCTAGAAACTAGGATGAGCAAATGGACGATGGGACTGATTTGAAATGACATCAGCTGAGACTTTGGAAGGAGTTAGAAAAGCAGAGAAGAGGTCAAAGGAAATGGGAATGTGGCAGCTCATGAATGGAGAAAGGATATCTTCCAACCAAGTTTTAGTCTAAAAGAGTTGCACATGAAAACGAAAGGGTTTTCCAGTCACAAAAGGAAGGAAAATTCAATAAGCACACACGACTACAAACCAAGGAAGGGCCTTTGCACAGGAAGATGGAGAGAGGAACTGATGAGCATTTCAGCTCAACAAAGGTCTTAGTGTTTTCCTGGAAGACAGCTTACAAGCCCGCTAATGGTAGTTTCCAGGGAGGAAACTTCCAAGGTAAGACATAAGCTTGGGTTGGGAAACTGGCTTAGTCAGCTGAGTGCTCTCCTTGCCAGCAGGAGAACCTGAGTTGCATGACCAGAGCCCGAGTAAAATGCCAAGTGTGGTGGTCCAGGATTGTAATCCTGGGGAGGTGGAGGCAGGTGGTACCTGGGGCTCTCTAGCCGGCCAGCCTAACTTAAAGGGAGTTCCATGCTAATGGAAGGCCCTGTCTCTGAAACAAGTTAGATGGATGGAAAGATGGCTTAGTGGTTAAGAGCAAATGCTGCTCTTGCAGAGGACCTGAGTGGAAACCCCAGAACCCAGGTTGGGTAGCTCACAACTGCCTCTAACTGAAGATCTATAGGGTCCAACCCTCTCCTGGCTTCTGGAGGCATCTGCATACATGTGCACATACACGTGCAGATATAGACGTAAATTAAAATAATAAAAACATTAAAATGAAATAAGTTGGGTTAGGACAGAGGGATGGCTGAATGGTAAGGCGCTTGAGGCCTTGTGATGAAGCCTGACAACCCGAGTTTCATTTCTGGAACCAACCAGAAGGTGGAGAGAGAAAAAGGAGAGAACTGGTCCCAAAAACTTGTCCTTTGACCTCCACATACATGTCAAGACATGCATGGCTGCAGACACACTAACAATATTTTTTTATTAAGTTGGGCCAGGCAGGGGTGGCACAGGCCTTTAATGCTAACACTTGGGGAGCAGAGACAGGTGGATGTCTGTGCATGTGAGGCCAGCATGGTCTACAGAGCTAGTTCCAGGACAGCCAGGACTACCCAGAGAAAAGCTATCTCAAAAAATAAAATAAAATAAAATAAAAAATTGGGTAGTATTCCTAAATAGTATATCTGATGTTATCCTCGGGCCTCCAAACACATATGTACCATGTGCACTGACACAAGCAAGCATGTACATTTTGCTGTTATTGTTGCTATTTTAACTGACGAAGGTAAATCGAAGGCAAGATGTCCCACTTTGGTAGTCTTTCCAAGGGTCTTACTGTCCCCTGAGAGAACTGTACTCATGACCGCCCAGGACATCCTGCACACGAGGGACCATCACTGAAGAGTGGTGATGGGGCCCACTTGAGCTCTTAAAAGACAATGGTAGCATATGCAGGGCCTGCTCATCCCGAAGCTTCTGGGGTTCAAATGAGCACGTCATGTTCTTGACAACAAATGTTTTGCAGGTAGACTCTTATTTGCATGAAGCAACTTTTTATATAGGAAAAAATGAGTACTGTAAAAAACACAAAGCCTATTTGAAAAGAGGGACAGGCAGAGTATAAACCTAGAGCAGCCAAGGTTCTGGGGAGATCTGAGTGAAGGCGAGTAGGGCAGGAAGTCATGAAGGAAGCAGAAAACGGCGAGAAGACAAAGGTGTACACAGAGGTTAGAGATTTTCTCTCCTGTGATGTTTTACCTGTCACTATTCTCTGAGGAAAGATTCTGGGTGAGTCAGGGTCCAGCAAAGCCCAGGGCTGCCAGGCTGCTCCTGGAACTCCGGGCCCCATGCTCTTTCCACCTCCATGGTGGCACCCCACCCAGATTCCTTTCTTGTCAAACTTGTTTTCAGCCACCCAGGTCCTCTAGTCTGTGACCTATCAGTCAAACCTTCTGTTACCCGGGACACAAATAGATCGAGGGTGTCAGATAACACGGTAGTTGGGTGAGGAAGGAGATCATTTGAGGCTATTATACCCTCCATAATTCCCCTTCCCTGGTCACCGGGTACCTTTAAGACCTGACCTGTTTCTCAGTCTCAGATTCACCCCTAGAAGGGCAACCGAGAGTGCATGATTCATACCTCCTTTTATTTATTTGCTTTGATGTGTTCATTATCTCTCTGGAGCAAACCGGTGGAACATTTGAGTCAATTCTATTTTTCTTGGGGAAGCAGCGTAACACAAAATTGGATGATGACAAAGTCGGGCTGTCACCGCTGCACTGGAGTGACATAGAACACGGTGTACAATGTGTGCAGTGAGGTAAAAGCAGTGACATGATGAGATTAAGTGTGTAACCACATCTTAAACTCAAGCCATATTCCCTAAGAACTAACTGGAGGATGACATCCCATTAATACTTGTACACAGGACTCAGCACAGGCTTAGTGAGTACACCTGGGGACTCCCTGAAAACCCCTGCTAACTAGACATCTCTGCTGCCAGCCTTTGAGCCTTTCCAGAAACACACAGGACCACTAGCAACACAGGCTGTGAACACAGTGAAGAAGGAGCTGCCTTTGAAGAAGTTAAGAGGGGATCTAAGATGTGCCGTGGTGCCTAGTTCGCACCAGACAGGCACACCACCAAAGCCACTTTTTTTTTCTTGTACCCACTCAGTACAAAGACTAGGCAAATACTCTCAGTGAAAATGGGGTTGCTTCAGTGACCAGGTCAGAGGCATGGTCCAAGTTGGGAAGAATGGTGATTGCCACCTGCCAGGGCAAAGGTGCTGAACAGGCACTGCAATCTCAATCAAGCCAGTGTTTTGGGGGGAGAGAAATGATTGAATTTTCATAGGGGCAGGGACTTTTCCTGCAGTTTGTTGGCAATGCCTGGGAGTTTCATGGAGCCTCTTTCCCTCCAGTGTGGGGAGGGGAAGGGAGGATTAGGCTGAGTGAAAAGGGGGGAAAAACTAAATTACCTTTCTACTCAGGAATTTGCCCAGCGCCAGAGTTCTTAGTGTTTCCCAGGTAAGGATACAAGAAGTAAGCAAGCGCCAAGCCCCTCATTCTTTCAAGTACTGTTTTCTTTCCATGTGTGTTCCCAGTGACTGGATACCTGGGCCTGCCTCCTAAGTCCGCACAGGACATGGACTACTTTTTTGTTACTGGAAAGAAATAGGTCAGAGAGAGAAAAGGTAAAGCCTGCAGCAAGGGAAGAACGGGTGAGGGCGAGTGTATGGTTTCTTGGGGATCTCAGGCCAGGGTGCTCAGCTATAAGCTTGTAGCCACCTATAAGCTTGTAGCCACCTATAAGCTTGTAGCCACCCAGCGCTGTCCTCTGATCTTCAGACTCCTGACTCTGCTTACTACCCCCGCTACCCATCCAGCCTAGCCTCCCAGCTATGGCAGAGACGCGGGTTTTTTTTTTTCTCCTTCACCCTGAGGCCAGGGGTCCTCTTGGATTAAAGGCTGCCTCCACTAACTCTTATAAGAGGTGAAATGCTGTCCCTGACCTTTCTGGAAAGGACTTTTGCTTGTGTTCAAAACCCTCAATTAACCTCAGGCTCCGCAAGGGGAATGACTGGCTGTCCGGTTTCTGTCCCTGACCATCTGCGGCAGAATGGTTCGTGGGTAGAGGCAGTCAGTGGAGTGGGTACAGGGCGTGTGGTCAGATCTTCCCTAGACGCAGAGCTGGCTATAGGTTGTCTCTCCTGAGACCGGATAGATAATTCATTTTTATATGTAACGTTTTACCTCACTCTATAGCTCTGACCGGTTAATATTTAACCCTGGGGCTTGAGGCATCTTGAAGGAGGCAGGCGGGGGTGACCCACTCAAGGTATATGGCCGCTCAGGAGTGAAGACGCAGAGGCCAGGAAAGGGTGAGAAGGGATGTGAAGGGAAGGGCTCCTCCTGCCACAGACTGCAGCCTTAGGGATGGCTGCTACAAGGTCGCGCCCACTCTGTCCAGGGACCGCCAGCCAGGCTGCGGTTCCGGCCCCTTTCAGCGTTTGTAAGGCGCAAGCGCTAGGGTCCTAGTACCTTCACAGCTGGACCCTTCGGCCATCCGAAGTGCCCAGCCAAAGGTGCTGGACCCCGGATCCGGGGCTACTGGCTGCGGGCGTGGGAGGGAAGTGGGTCCAGCAACCGACTAGGTCAGATCTTGTTATGTGGAGGGACACGGAAACCATGCTGAGACCCAATAGCATGAAACTGTACGTGCGTAGGTGGCCCTCAGGGTTCTATATTCTCCTTCTGTCTCAGAAAAATAAGATTAGATGAAAGGGAGGTCCGACCTCTTTCCACCGCCCCTAGCTCTTACCTCCGGCCCAAAACAAAAGCAAAACCAAAATAAAAGAAAAAAGTCAGAACATTGAGATGAAGCGGTCACGGGGATCGGTGGACAGCCTTAGAGCTGGACTGTACCGAACCACCGGGTCTAACGACCCTAGGAGAAGTTGGCCTTGAGGGCATTCTCAGGTGGAGCCACAGCTTCTGGGTGATCCAAAGGGCCAAGCTCGGTGGGCCGGGCGGAAAGGAACTCGAGTGTCCAAAAGGTCCTGTCCAGCTGCCCAGGGCCTGGTGTTTGATAATCGGCAAACCAGTCCAGCTATGCAGGAGAAGGAGGTCGAAGCTTGGGAAGCTCCGCGCCGGGACGCTGAAGCCTGGAAGGGCAGTCCAGCAGCCGCAGACAGGATCCACCCCTTTGTCATTGAAACAGATAAGAAATCACCTCGTCAGATAAGATCAACCCCCTCCACCCCATTTCTGGATTTCAGCGGAGACCTGAGGCGCTGAGGTTGACGAAGTCTTGGGACTGAACATCGGCCTGAGGCCCAGAGCATGCAGAAGGCTTTTATTTCACTTTCTTTTGTTTGATATTACTTTATTTTCAAAGAGATCTGTAGCCCTGGACTCTGGCAGGCAAAGCCCTGTCCTGAGGATGGCCTGCTGGGTCTCCACCTCTGTCCGCAGACTTCCCCTCCCCCCTCCGTCCCGCGCCCGCACACAGCGAGGTGAAGGCTGTCTAGGAGACGGGCGGTCAACCAAAGGCAGCCATCAGAGAGAAGTGACACTCGAGAAAGCCCTGCCTCTCCATCCCGAAAAATAGGGAAGGATGTCATCAAAGTTTTCTTCTTTTTTCCCCCTTGTGCAGGAGTCAACCCTGTGGCGATACCTAGTTGCCTGGGCTGTTGACAGAGGCAGAGCAGGAGTACTGGGCTGCCACTAGACTGAGTTCCGAGCCACACTCGAAATCCTGCCCCACCGTTCCACCGGAGACAGTAAGGAGGGTTCTAGGTATTATCACCTCAAAGAGACTAGCAGAAAGGCTCCAGCTCCGGACCGTGAGCGCTCCGTCTCACTGAAAGAAGCAAAGAAACTCTTCTAAATCTTGAACAAGAAAGCTTTGGCCGAGTCTCTAAGGAAACAGCACCAAGACTTAATTTTGGTAAACAGCCTCCAGCACTACCGGGCCATTTTCTAAGTTGCTAGAATGGGGAATGGGGGGGCGACGACGACAGGGGGCGGGTGGCGGAGCAAAACAAAGCAAAGCAAAGCCTTACCTGGGTACAAAGAAGATAGTAAGGCGAAGAAAAAGACTGGAAGAGAAAACCCCATGAAACCTTATTTTTACCAGAAGATTAGGAGAACCGAATGGGGGGAGGGGGAAGATCCATCAAAATCACAGGCTTCTCCCCACCTTCCCCCCAACACGCACAGGTTGGGGAGCAACTAATTAGTCTCAACTTCATTTAGCCTCCTTTTAAAAAGACAGAGGAAGAAAGACAATCGTGCAACACTATCATCCCAAAGTAAATATCTTCTCCATACAGCCACTGGATGTTTTTGAAAGCATGTTTTAAAGCAAAAGGAGGCTAGATGGTTCTAATAGGCATTCTTCAGCTAAGCAGCTTAAGCTCCAAGTATCTCTGCTTTCCGCAACTGCTACAGTGCATCCCCACAAAAAGAGAAGCTGTGATTTTTTTTAGAGCAATTAAGTCAAATTAACTGCTTTAATGGGGGTATTTTCTTTCTTGTAGGGCTCCCTTGGCCCTCAAACAAAATCTAAAACTAACATTTACATAGAGCATAAAATATTCAGAACAGAAATGAAGATTTGCATCTGGAACACAATAAATTCTACTTTCCATCCTTTCCGATAGAAAAATCAACAATGAAAAGGTCTCCCTTGGGCGGGGGAGTGGGGGTGTGTGTGCAGGAGAAAAGAGATGACAACTTTAAAGCCCAGCATAAAATCTCCACGGGTTCATCTGCCAAAAGTCTGAAGAGGTAAATCAGATATGTGTTTACAGAGGTATTTCCAACAGTTCATGTTAAAAACATCTCCTCTAGAATTATCATTTTTCGGGATAAATTAAAACACAGTGGTTTGGGAGGAGGGGAGGAGAATGTTTTTAACTCCCTCTGAAAAATCTGTCGGAGATTCCTTTCGTCTTTTCAGACCTGCTTCACTGAGTCCAGCCCGCCTCTTGCTTGTCAGTGGGCTTGCTTACATTACATTACATTACATTTCGCTGGGGGTTTATAAATCAATCAGTGGGGAGTCTATATTCATAAAGACTCTGATCTGGTTACACCCCTCCCTCTCTCCTCAACTCAAAAAAACAAAAAGTTACACCTTCCAGCCGGGACCCTTTCTAGCTCAGATCTGTGGTGGGTGGTGGACCAACTGAGGCTTGGGGAACTGGGCGACAGGCGTCGGAGTCTCGTGGATTTGGATGTGGATTGCAGGACAAACCTTTGTTTTGGTCACCGCGGTGACAGGGGGCGGAGGAGGTTGTCCTCTTTCCTGAGCACAGGAGTTTTATAGACACTCCTTAAAAGGGTTCGCTGCTCTCCACGGGTTAATTTATAGGGCTTTCGAGGAATATCGGGACTTTAAAGATACCATTTTCCCCCATTAATTTGTTGGTGGTGTTCTTACGCTTCTAAGGGGACTCCGGGTTTCAACGTCCTGGGGAGTTCTAGGGAGGGAAAAACCAGGTCAGGGAAAAGAGGATTCCTTTTCTGATTAGGGTGACTGTGGTACTGGGGCTTGGCATCTTATTTCCCATACATTTATAAAAAAGTAAGTTGTGGGCATTACATCTGAGATTTGGGAACTGAGAGGTGATGAGGATGAACGTGTGCTGTATACACCTTTCTCCCAGCCTCCACCAACCTGAATCCCGTATTAGAAGAATGGCGAGCATGGAGACCCAAAGAAGATTTTTTAAATTTTTTTTAATAAAATAAAAGCTTAGTTTTAATGTAGCCATCAAGGTGGGCGAAGGTTCCAGTGTGTAACAAGTGGGTGGGTGAGGAGGACCTGGAGACTACCCCACTGCGGGTCTAAGCAAGGCCTCCTTCGCTTAACTCCCGGTTGCTCTGGCTCTCCCTGAGGTGCCTCGCTGGGCACCCAGGCCTGGGTCTCCCGCTATGCGCTCGCCATGTTTGAACCCACGCGGGGGAGGTTAATCTTCATACTATAGATTACCTTAAAGTTTCCTTTAAGCGCTTTAATACACAACTAGCTCAGAAATCATTAAGAGACATAGAGAAGGAGAAAAAATACCCTCACA